>OY744465.1:1416605-1719726 GCA_963556145.1 Hygrocybe punicea
CTACACATCTGAAAAATCTAAAATTAATTCTAGGGGTACTAAGGAAGGTGTACATTGTGTTCCAGACAAGTGCCTGGTAGTTGGTGGTGCAGGGAATGTGTTGTAGCCAAAATGGATTTGGATCTTTGCATTGTGGCTGGACAATTCCATATAAGCAGACATAATTATGAATCGAATGTGAGTGACAAGTTCATCATATTTTGGCTATAACACATTCCCTGCACCACCAACTACCAGGCACTTGTCTGGAACACAATGTACACCTTCCTTAGTACCCCTAGAATTAATTTTAGATTTTTCAGATGTGTAGTCGCAAAGTTAGGTGTTTAAGGGTCCATTTTTGGCAGAGGCATAGAATGCATTGTGAATATCTCCCCATATAAAATGGAATAAAATACAAAAACTCCCTGTGGGGTAGGTATATCATACTCACATCTCTTCAGGGTCTTGCCCTGGCCATTGAGGTGCTGTAGTACATGTAATAATAATAAGAAATTCCAGCCACCCTTCCCTATATGGCAATTCGACCCCGTTTGGGATATCGGCAAATTCCGGTTGAAATTCTCGTGCACGAGTTCAACATGACTTGTCATTTTCAACAACAACGCGACAACGGGTGCGGATTCTAGAGCATCCTAGGTAAGTGTTCTTTATCTTTTTTCTTCATTCTACTGACTACTTAAACACACTTGTAGGTTTTTTCCCCGCACCCTCGTGCCAAACGAACGCGAACGTGGCAACAGCAACAAGCAGATGCGCATGCGGGCGACAAGGAGACGGGACGCAGCCGAGAACGGGGACAACCCAGGCTGACAAGAACAAGGACGATGGGAATGACGACGACGGTGTAAATGAAGACAAGAACGAGGATGAACGTGACGACGGCGAGAACGGGGAAGACGACGACACAGCAGGCGCAGGAACTACGACAACGGGAAGACGACAATGGGCGGGGCCAACGAAGACGAGGACGACAAGGAGGGCAGCGGGCACAGGAACCATGGACGATGGAAACGAGGATGACCGAGACGGGGGAAGGGGATGACAAGGACCACGGAGCCTGGGACAACAAGGACGACGGCAACAGGGATGACAAGGATGGAAACGGTGATGGGGACGAGGATGACGACGAGGACGGGGACGGGGACGACAAGGACAAGGACAAGGCGGATGGGGACAAGGACGGGGACAAGGACGACAGGGACCAGGATGATGAGGACGATGCAGACGATGGGGACCGGGACGACGAGGACGGGGACGGGGACAAGGGCGAGGACGCGGAGGGGCGTGGACACCAGGGGAACACCGGTATGTACTTTTGTTAGTCCCTCCCTTTCCTCCTTTCCCCTCCTCCTCCTCCATCCTCCATTCCCTTCTCCCCCTGACTGTCTCCTACCCCTTATCCCCCTTCCTAACCTGCCCCTTATCCCCCTGCTTATATGCTGTCCATCCACCATCCCCACCTCCCATCCACCTCCTGCCCCTTCTCCCCCTGCCCACCCCCTGCCATCCCCCCTGCCATCCCCCCTTTCCTCTCCTCTCCTCCACCTCCCTGTCTCTCCCCTGATAAAGTAGAATACCATGTATTTAGGTAAAAAAATTGTTTAATTTGGTATATCTATTTTGAGTGGTTGCTAAATTAAAATTATGTAACATGTGGCATTGGTATGACTATTATTGTGTGACTTGGCAGATGCTGAGCAAGCAGTCAGTCCCACCAGCCTGTAGATTGGGGCTTTTTTGAGTAAAGTAAATATCCCAAGGGATATTTTACATGTCCCATGGGCTGTTTCTGCAATAACAAAGGTATCCCAAGGGATATTTTATATGTCCCATGGGCTTTTTTGTGGTAAAGTAAATATCCCAAGGGATATTTTATGTGTCCCATGGGCTTTTTCTTGGGTAACATAAATATCCCAAGCAATATTTTTCATGTCCCATGGGCTGTTTCTGTAATAGTGAAAGTATCCCAAGGGTTGTTCTATGTCCCATGGGCTGTTTTCTAAGACAAGATAAGTATCCCATGGGATATTCTATATGTCCCATGGGCTTTTCTCAGGTAAAATAAATATCCCAAGGGATAAAATAAATATCCCAAGGAATAATATTACAGTCCCTAGGCCTTTTAATCTATGCACACAAATATTTCCATAATTTTACCTATTTTATTTACAATGTTATAGCCATATGGCTATAGTAGACCTGCTTGAGATATTTATCCCAGGAAATATACATTCTCCCTGATGGTATTGTAATATGTCCCATGGGCTATATCTACGGTAGAATAAATGTCCCATGGTATAATTTGAAGAAATGGAAACAGCCCATGGGATAAATCAACGGTAGAATAAATGTCCCATGGTATAATAGTAAGTATCCCATGGGACTTATCTACAGTAGAATAAAGGTCCCATGGTATAATATGAACAAATGGAAATGTCCCATGGGATATATTGATGGTAGAATAAATGTCCCATGGTATAATATGAACAAATGAAAACATCCCATGGGCTATATCCACGGTAGAATAAATGTCCCGTGGTATAAGTTCAATATAATGGAAGCATCCCATGGAACACATTTACATCCCATGGGAAATATTCATGGTCAAATAAATGTCCTATAGTATATTTCCTCAAAATCAAAGTATGATGGTGGAATAGTCACTCAATCCGCACCCAACACAATAAGATCATGCCATCTGGACATGTTCCTCTCAACGCTCTCAGATACCCTCAGTTGTACGGTGGACTCAAATGCCTTATTGAAGTTACACTGCAAGCCATCCAGCACCTTCGTGCATACCTTGAAGAGGAAGTGGGGCCCTGAAGCACCCATCTTGACTGGGTCAGTCAGGATTTTGCAGTCACGGCTGTGGATGTCCACAAATCTATTGGAGTGCCGGTGATCACTTTTGCAAATTCGTGGCATGTATTTTTACAGATGTCGCTTGTAATCGAAATGCTTCCGGAGATGTAGCTTAGTCTTATACCTCTACTCCGAGTCTGTACGATGTGTATCTCGAATGTTGGAATGTAATCTTTTTTTGTTGTGTGCACGTGTTTTGTTCAACTTTCTTTCGTGTCCGAGTCTTTCATTCTATCAGTGAGTCTTCTCTCATTGTGCCCGATGCAGAGTCTGCAGACATGGGGTGATACTACGGTTTGCAAAAGGTGCATTAATTGTCATCCTGATTTATAGCCATGTCCGCTAACCCCCCCCGTTTTTTTTTTCATTCAGCTTGTCATTTTTTCAACCTATGTTCTCACACCTGCCACACCCTCCCACATCCTCCTATGCCCTCCCACACTCTTCCATGCATTCCTGCACCTTAAAACATTCTCACACCTCTCACAAACCATTCTCCAACCCTCGCACCATTCAACACCTTCCCGTGCCCTCCCAAGTCCTCTGGCACCTTTCACCCTCCCACAACACCCCACACCCCCACAACATCCCCCCGCACCCTCCTGCAACACCCTGCACCCTCCCACGACATCCCGTGCCCTCCCACAAACCCCCGCGCCCTCCTGCACCCTCCCGCACTTCTCACACCTTCCGACAACCCCCCGCATCCCCCTGCACCGTCCCACAATGCCCTGCACGCCTCCGACAACACCCTGACCCCTCCGACAATGCTGTACCCCTCTGACAATGTGCTGTGCCCTCCCGCAGCACCCCGCGCCTTCCAGGTCCTCCCGCACCCTCCCACAGCTCTCTCGCACCCTCTCACGTCCTTTCCTGCACCCCCCATGCTCTCACTCATCAGGAAAAACACTATAGCTCTGAGACACTCTAAGAGTGTGTTAGAGTGTGTCAGAGTGTGTCAGAGTGCTCAGAGCACCAGAGTTCTCAGAGTGACCTGGGATGGTCTGAAAGCACAGTGGCTGACTATTTTGCATTGAGAGCATCCTGAGACACTCTGAAATACTCTGAGGGCAGTCCTCAGAGTGTCAGAAAGAGCTCTGGAGCTCTGGGAACTTATTGAATTATTGGTCTTCTGCAGTGCTCTACAATGTGCTTATTACCCGGAAAGCTGAGATATTCATTCACAAAGTAACAAGAGGATGTTCAAATGCTCTGAATATTATTAAAAATGCGAATAATATAATTCTAATTAATCTCAGTTATATTTGATATACAGAAATATTAACTATCAATTATTAAATAACACTTCATTCTAAAATTAATTATCAATGACAATATAGCTGGTTGACTTACAAAGCAACCTTAAGTTAAGTGAGTCAGATAAGCAAAGCATGCCAAGTTATATAGTGTTTGAAGATGTGCACGGACCATTTGTCTGTGTTTGATAGAAATGCATGCCAAACATTGCCAATGTAGCGGTAAGGTGTTCAAAAAAGGCAATCATTTTATCGCCATAAAATAGACACCTTTTTAGGACATAGTTTTCAAGAGTCCCCAGGTTAGTGATGCCAAATGGAACTGATCCAACCCCAGTTAAAACTGCAAACCACAACCTCTATTTAGCTAGGTAGATACTGAAATATATATTTTCATGTATGAAATCGCGTGAACTTATATCACGTAACCTTACTGTAATCATAGATGCGAAACGTAGATGCAAGACATAGACATGAAACATCGACTCAACATACTCAGCAACCCTCAGAAACAAGGTAAGTACTTCTTTTTTTCACTACTTATCCATTTCAACTTCTCTATTTTAGCTACAACCACAATTGCAACGCAACAAAACCTGGTACCATAATACATCAAAACTTGCATGCAACAACACAACAACAACAATATCGATGCAACCATGATGGAAAAGATGCAGCAGGCAGTGGTGCACCCACTCCTGCTGCTATTGGTAAGTTTTTACTCAGTTCATTTATTTTATTTTACTAACAGCGCTGTTAAAACCCAAAATGCAAAATGCCAGCGCCAACATCAATGCCAATGCTGACATCCACACCGGCATCAACATCCATGCCAATGACAACAGCCACACCCACACCCACATCATTGCCAATGCCCATACCAACACCATTGCCCACGGCCACACCAACACACCCCTCTTGCCAACACCATGCCAAACACCCCACCAACACCATCAGATCACAGCTCGCCACACCCAAACACCTCACGGAAGTGCACTGCGATATCAATTGATGTCAGCATTGTACCCGTGAGGTACCAGGGTGTGGATGGGATGGGCAGGTGTTCGTGTACACACCAACTAACATGAACAGACAGACAGCAATGACCATGGTAGTCAGGTTACAGATGGGGCGGGCAGGCATTCATATGCCTGTCCATCTCTATTTTATATTATGTTTACTTACACTGACAATCTTGCCCATTGGAACAATGGCAAGGGCTCATGGGCTGCTGCGCTGTTGCAAAACAAACCAGCCATGTCAATTGATGTATGCTGGGTGCTTGCAACAACATTGGGCATGCACTGGCTCTGACAAACCAGGGAGACCATAGGTTTGAACTGACAGGTATGGGTAACCAGGGGACCACAGCTCAGAATGGACAGGTACGGGTTATACCCATTATATGTGCAGGTTCAGCAGGTACAGGTGCGGTGTTGGCCATGTCACGAACCCATGGTCAACCCTATTAGTACTGTGGGTACAGGTGCAGTGTCCAGAATGTATTCTCTAACATGTAAACTCTATGGGACTCTGAGGTAGTCTGCAGCACTCTCAGACACTCTCAGACACTCCTGTGACACCCTGGGAAAATGCAACATTCCCAGGATAACATGAGAGCCAAAGTGTTTTTCCTGATGGCCACACACCCTCCCATGCTCTCCTGCATAGTGATGGATAGGTTTGGTTCTGAACCAAACCAAACCAAACCTGAAATAGGTTCAGGTTCAAGCTGAAGCCTGAACTGAACTGGAGGTTCAGTTCAAGGTTCAGGCAGGGGGGAAATTCTGTGAATCTGGTTCGAACTGGTTCGAACCAGAACCTAAACTTCAACAAATATGATATAATTTTGCCTAATTTTCGGAAGAAACATGATTACTTTTCTCTTGTTGTAGCTAACAACTTCCTGTTAAATCCTGCCACTCTCCTTCAGGGGGTTTGAGCCCTGGATTTGTCAGGGATAAGTTGGTATAAGTTGTATAATATCTGAGGATTATGCCAAGGTAAGCCTCAAGTATGTGTGATGCATTATATTATCATTATTTTTAAGTACTACACCTGCAATATTGAAGCTGATAAGCTTAATTTCTTTATCATTTTAGCTTTAAGTGATACAAATGTACAGTAATACAGACAATTTGCTGCTAAAGGAACCTTTGTTCATGCTATATAACTACAAGGCATAAAATAAAGGCCTTTATACTGAATAAAAATGTAATCTAGCCCTATGATACACTTACAAGTTTGGTTCAGGGTTCAGATCAGGGTGAACCTGAACTGAACCTGTTTGAACCTGAACCTAAGGTTTAGTTCAAGGTTCAGCATATTGACTGAACTGAACCTTAGGTTCAGTTCAAGGTTCAGATTTTTTTGGCCTGAACTGGACCGAACCGAACCTGTCCATCACTCCTCCTGCATCCCCAATGCTCTCCTTCACCCTCCCATGCTCTCCCCCACCCTTCCATGCTCTCCTCCACCCTCCCACACTCTCCACCACCCACCTTTGCCCTTCCGCACCCTCCTATACCATACTTCCCCCCCTCTGCACCCACCTTATAATAGAACTCCCCCAACTGTACCTAATTAGTTGCTTAAAATGGTCATACCTTTGTTCCCGTCACGCTGTGAATTTGAGCTCTGTTGATAAATAGATTCTTATAAGATTATATTGATACTACTATGGGTACTAGTACTACAAGGCACTTATAATGACATTGTCAGTCAGACAATTAGAAACGTGATCTTCTGATGAAATTGAACCGTGACCATTTGGTCTACCGTATTAGTCACATTTAGCTGATCCTTCAAAATGTGAACATGAAAGCCCAATCAGCAAATCCACAAATGCTGTACGAACAAATCTAGTTGTATTGGAATGCAATCTATCTTGGGCAGGCTATACAGTGGGTATATACAAGTGGAAATGTTGATGCAGTGGCAAGGCCAGAAAATGAGGGAGACGTAAACGGCAGGTACGGAACAGTTGGCAATGATGAGGGAGACGTAAACGGCAGGTACGGAACAATTGGCAATGAAGAGAGAAAAAATACATCACCCCTCAGTCAACCAAGTTCGTACTTTATGTTTCCTCATGGCTATGGGATCACCTGCAGCAATGCCGAAGTTGTCGTTGTAAAAGATAACTAGCTGGAGAATGTCCATGTGTTGGTAGGCATCAATCTCCGGGTTCCAGAAAGGAGGGACGGCACCAAGGGGTGCTTGAGGTTGGAACGCTTGTGCAGCTGGGGGGAGTTGCGGTTGCCCGATTATGACTAAGGCTAAGGCGTGACCATCACCTGGAATCTGATAATATCAAAGATGAAATGAACTCTACAGGCTCAGGATGCAAGAGAAGTTAAAAAACTAACATATTTCTGAAGAGGCCTCAATGGGTTAATATTGATATAGCGAATATTGCGTGCCAAGATACGGTTATTTGCAGTTGCAGCATCGAGGCGATCAAAGCGAGCCCCGAATAGATTCAACTGCTGTTGGAGAAAAGCGCCAACACCCGGCGCTAAGCCAAATTCTAGTGAGGAATCTGAAGAGTCATTGGTCAAATTCCATGGATTTAAAACATGATTATGATCTTACGTGTTTCCCTTAAAAGATGTGCGCGATTTTTGGCTGTCTCAATGACGGGGTTCATAATTACACCAGGTAGATGACCTGGCTGAGATTCAGACATTGCGCATGAATGATACACTGAATTTAGTCTCACTTCTGGACCGCGAAAGAATCTCCACAGCGTTCTCAGCTTCCACAGCTGCCACTGGGTCAATCGGAGCACCAGCAGCCTTGGATGAGAATACCCCTTGTAATGCTTGAACGCCGTTGATATTCACGTCATTGGCAAAGGCTGGGTGGTTTTGTGCGATACTCGGGATGTTGTGGGGATAGTTCATCGTTGGTTGAGAAAAGCGTAACGTTATTCAACAACGAGACAACGGGCCAGGTTAATTTTGTTTCATTTGTATTACTAACTAATCCAACAATGTTTTTAGGTCCTTTTTTCTGGCATCCACGCCAAACGAATGCACCAACGGCCCCGCTTAGCAAACCACAACAAGACGCGCGACCAGCCCGGACTCAGACGACCACGATACACGGGAACGGCAAACGGCGAACGCGACGGGGGCGCAGAAGAGGAGAAAGGCGACGACAAGGACGGCCAGGACGATGAGGACGGCAAAAACGACGAGGGCGGAAACGACGAGGAGGACCACCACGATGGAGAATGAGGAGACGAATCCGAGATGCACCGGGCGTGGGTAGGTGCGCCCGCCCTAGTAAGTTTTTTTTTGTTATCTATATTTACTGACTACTGCCGATCCCGAGCCACTCCTGCCACCACTCATCCTCACGCGTGGACCCAGCAGCAACGGCAGCAACGACGGCGACAGCAGCAGCAGCAGCAGCGATGGCAGCAGCGGCAGAGCAGCAAAGTGACGAGGACGGCGGGGACAGAGACAACGATGAACGACGATGGGGACTACAACGACGATGGGGACCACAACGACGATGGGGACCACAACGACGATGGGGACCACAACGACGATGGGGACGACGACGACGACGGGGACAGGGACGACGAGGAGCAGCAGCAACGGCAGTGGCAACAACAGCAACAACAGCCGCGGCAACAGCAGCAGCACGGAGGCCAACAACGACGGCAAGGATGGCGAGCAGAGGGACGAGGACCATGACCATGAGGGCGGCGACAACGAGGACGGCGTAAACGAGGGCGGAGGGCAGGGGCACCAGGGCAACACCGGCGACAACACGGAGACGAGGATGGGGACGACGGGGACGGGGACGACGAGGACGGGAACGACGAGGAAGGGGGGGCTGATGCGGGGGCAATGGTATGTAGTCTGTTCTCCCCTTTCCCCCTCTCCCCCTTGCTCCGATCTGCTTTTATTCGATTTGCATTTCCCCACTAAACAGGCGAACTATCTTAAGGCTGAACGATCGCGTGCAATTCTTCCTGGATACCTACATGGTCATTGATTCCACCCATTGTCACTGCGAATCTGACACGGTCCTACACAGATTCAAGCATTAACAGAGTCTGCGCAGCTCAACATCGAAAACTTTGGTCGACCTCGAGTGCTGGTTTCAGACCAAGTTACACTAATTGCAAATCTCCCCGAAAGTGTTCAGTGTGATCTCATTTCACAACCGGATGGGTCACGAGCGTCAGTCATGCAGGACCGGGTATTGTCTTGGCAGCGGGATATCCCTGCTCAGACAAATACAATTTTTTCGACGGTTCATCGTGTGTGTTCTCGCCGGTCCAATGTTGGCAAAGCTAAATCATTCACAGCTCCATCGCACGTTGCCTCGGATGAGGAAACCTACCAAGAGCGTGATCTCACGACTTACCCTGTAACCGACATTGGTATGTTTGGCTCGTGTCATAGCTTGTGGACTAATCTTCGCAAAGAGCGTCCGAAGGCAGCTCAACAGCGTCCCACTAATTATCACAGGGATTCTCTGTTCTCCGAAGCTGGTGACAGTCATACCCTCGGTACATCAGGACTTCATGGGCCACATGTAGCGTTTGTTCCCCCGGGTCACCAATCCAGATGGCAACAGCATTTGTATCAGCCTCACGTCATTTCCTGTCGTGCGTTCAGATGCTGACTGGACACTCGTAAAGTTAATTTGTACCCTTAGAACCTCTTCCAACGGCCACCCTCACGGTTTCCCCAGCTCCTGCGCAACACGATCCAAGCCCTCAGCTATCCAGTAAGAGTACACGAGATGCCTACGACTCCTTCAAATCTATATAGTCTAAGGTGTTGAAACAACAGGTAACCAACAGTGCTGGGATTTCTGCTTTATGAGATGGACTGTGGTCGCACTCTGCTGCCGGATACTTGCCATTGTGCGATTCACCGGCTGATCTGGTTTCCATGTCGCTTCCTCGTCTGCATCGGTGATTGTGTTGGAATGGCAAGGTACCTTCGCCGGAACGAAAGTGCGTGACAGTCACCAGCTCTTGCTAACTCTAAATATCACTTCTCAGATGTAAACCTCTGTTGGTCGTACAGAGACCCAGGCTCCCCTTGCGACTCCGATCGTGGTCCTTACCTCATGGAGGAAGGGGAAGCAGCCTGTTGTACCATGTTCGCTTTCCGTGGTTGTCCGCTCTGTCAGCAGAATCAATGCATGGATGAAACTCCAGGATGGGGAGTGTTTTGTGGTGGTATTTTTTACGTTGTGTTCGCATTTCTTTGCCATATGACCTGTCTAGTTCTCTTGGTTACAGCTTTCATCTTGAGTAAACTCCTTCAAATAATGTGTACCGGCGATTGTGATTGAATACACTTGTACTCGTATCCGTAATATGTATACTTTCCCACCCACTGCCCATTGTCCATGGCCAACGATGAGTGCATGCACCGCCCCCCAGTGTTGAGCGACGAAGTCGTTATGTTGGTCCCGTTGCAGATTTGGCAGTCCTTAATTGTCGTCCCGTGGTACCCATCAAACTAGCGGTAAATTTCTCATTCAAAGTCTGATTGTCCCCCTCGTATCACCTTTTATCCATTCGTTGGACAATCGATGATTGGGTGCCTTCTGCCGACGGTCGAATCAAAGAAACAGCAAAAGATTGGTTATCTCTCGCGCGCTAGTGCAGGTTTCTTATAATGTGCATATCACATCGACTAGAAAAAGCGGTTAAGACGGGACAACGTAGTGGAGTGGTCTTCAACATCTCTCATAATTCGGCGCAAGCCAACCGAGATGACTTTAACATTGTAAACTCTCTCGGGAACAATCTGAGAGCAGGAGATGAGGTAAGTAAATGATAAAACCGACACATAATTTCCTGGTGAACAAACTGGAACTTCGAAAAGGTAGTGATACAATTTTGGGGCATAATGAAATCTTTGTCGACCGCCGGGCATTGCCTTTACTCGGAAGTCAAATACAGGTAAAACGGGGTGACTGACCAAAGCTTCACGCCATTGGCGTAAAAGTCCAATGCTGGCCAGAATGGTCTCCATCTCCCAAAAACGGCACCTTTGTGTCACTGTAAACATCCAAATGCAACCCACTCCCCGAATACTCATTTGTCAACCGGAATGTCCCATCACCCCATGGGGTGATGGTCCAGATCTGGCCCGAGTAGTTCCCTGCATCTGCTAAGTGCGGCTTTGTCTTGTCGTTGCCATATACGTCAAGGCGCTTGTTGGGGCCAAGGAACTGTGTATGGAGTGTGTACTTGGAGGAAGAATGACTCGACTCCAGCTGCCAGTATTGGCCAGAAAAGTTCCCGGATGGTGCCATCTGGAGTGTACCAGACGAAGCCTGACCACCGTCGTTAACGACGTCCAGAGACAGGCTTGTGCCCGTGAAGGTATTTGTCAGGCGGTACCATTGATGAGGTTTGGGAGCAGCCATGTTGGTGGGTAGCTGCTGCTAAGTGGATTGCATTTGGGACCCGGACATCCTTATAATCGGCACCAGTATAGTTATCGATGGCCTACGTCGGGGTTTTTGTCGCGATCGATTAATCAAGCAAAGCTATGGAAAAGTCAAAACTCTCCAGAACGTGTAACGTACAGAAAGAGACCTATTATGACGGGTGCTTCGAATCCGGGGACCTCCGGAGGCCTGGCCTTCGTCTAGGCCATGATCGGTCAGACGTATCACCTAGGTAAGCGGCGTGAACTTATGCTGAACAGCCGGGGACGAACGTTTGCGAAAACTGCTCCACAGTATGGCTTTCGCTCCGGAGCTGTACACAAAACAAGAACCGAGCATAGATATGCGTAACGGTTATAGGCATCCGTCATCGATACGTATGCATTTTGCTTCTTGACCCCCTCTGGGCCTTATCCCCGGAGTTGATTGCTGCTGGCGATACGTTTCGAGATCGTGGACGGCCGCAACCGATTTCTTCGAAGTGGCAAAACATCATCAACGTGTTATGACTTTGTAATCTTGCCAGTGCCCCGATCGGTGTTTTTCTGAAGGTGTCAAGAACATATGCCTGTGCAGAACACTCCTTGTGGCCGGACGTTGCATAGTATCGCCATAAGAACTCGCCTTGAAAGGTCTCGGCTGCCCGTGTGACTTCGCGGACACTTCTGTGTTTCGCGACTTCGACGGCTTCTTGTTGGGAAGGACCAGGGCAATACAGAGCCGCTACGAGAAGGCAAAGACATGATCAATATTAAAAGGTTCGATAGATCTCTCGCCAGTCAGCTTCAAGGAGCCCCGAGAATTCGTGCCACAAAACAAATGAAAGGAATCCACCTAACAAACGAGCCCTACAACAGTCATCCAAGAGATAGTCAATGCCGTGAATGTAGCTCCAATTCGACAGCAAGGTCCCTATCAATGCTTCGAGCTCCTGTCGAAGTAGCAGAGACGACCACGCTCGAATCAAGGCTTACTCATGCCACCACCAGAGGTAAAATATTCCTTACGAAGATACTGTATACGTGTGGGATTGGTAGTAGGATCCAGAACATTGCTCAAATCTTGGGTTTCGTTGAACGCATAGACTCGGACTGATTTTTAGGGTCAAGCAGAGCAACCAATGTCAGTTCTGGTGCCTTGCTTGGATGTTGTTCTTCAACATTGGATCTTCTATAGCCCCATCCTTGTTCCTGACGTTCGAGTACGAAAAATAAAGCGCAAAGAACAAAAACGCGTACTACGGCCTTGCGCACCTCATTATTTACATCTTCAACTAGCACCTTCAACGCTAACTCGTAAGACAGCAGGGTCCGCTAGAAATATCACTTCGGTATCATTAAGATGACCACCGACGACAATGAAGTGCCAGGGCATTTGAACTTTGGTCCAAATGGAGACCATCGTCGTCTGCAAAATGACTCCACGAAAAACTCCGACCTTCCCGAACCCTTCAAGGACAAGCCGCGCTCTCCGTACTTCAAATCCAAGCTTCAAACTTCAAGCTTCAAGATTCAAGTCAGCTCCCGTAACCACCGTGAAACCTGGCCTACAACAATATCCGTATAGTTTTGTTGCGGGCTGGGAGGATCATTGTATTAATTGGCACTGCCCGCCATGTCGTGATCATGACTTGTCATGGTCCTCGGTTCGCCTACTGGGGAGGCCCGAAATCGGTTGGCGATGTCGTGCAACGTGCACCGTCTGTACCCCATTATTCTCGCAGCTAGCAAAATGGATCTCTTCAAAACGCCAGCGACTCGGACCTGCATTAATCCCAACGTGATGGATGATCCGCAGGAAAGCGTTGGAAATGGAATACGACTCCGAGTCCGTCGTGAGCGGACACACACACAGACTGGCATGACCGCATTTCCAAAGAAATGTGGCTTTCGATTTTCCGGAATGCCACCGGGTTAAGGTGCTAGATAAATGTGTGTAACCCCTATGGCTCAAGTCCCTACTCCACACTCTCATCTTTCCCCCGCAGTTGGCACAGTTTTTGCCTCCCATGACCGATATTCTACCTCCAAAGGACTCGGGGGTTCCGGATGGGCTTTGTGAACCCAAAGTGAACGGTAGCATCAGCCCCAGAGCCGTCGATCTCCTCCCAGAAATTGAACGCGCAAGTTACGACTTCCCCGAGGGTGGTGTGAAGGCGTGGATGGCAGTTGTTGGTGCCTTTGCAGCACTGTTCTGCACTTTCGGACAGATGTCCGCGTTTGGAACGTTCCAGGCATGGTACGGGAGCCATCAGTTTCAACACCTCCCACCGTCTACGATTGCTTGGATTGGCTCGCTCCAACTTTTTATATTCTTTTTCTCGGTACGGATTTCTTGGGGGTGTCTGTCAATGTCATGCTAATTCTGCCCGGCCCAGGGTGCCTTGATAGGTCGTACGTTCGACAGATACGGCCCATTCATCGTTATCGCACTGGGAACGACACTTTATGTATCCAGCATCGTTGTTACGAGTGTTGCGACGAGATTCTATCAGTACATTCTCTTTCAAGGCATATTGTTGGGTCTCGGGGCTGGCATGATGTGCGGTGTATTATCATAACTCGAGCCTTCCGGCCCACAATTGTTTTTCTAGTTTCTACCCCTCATTGGCATGTATATCAACACATTTTCTCAAGTATAGGGCAACTGCCATTGGGATAGCTGCCTCGGGCTCTAGTGTAGG
This sequence comes from Hygrocybe punicea, assembly GCA_963556145.1. NCBI lineage: Eukaryota > Fungi > Basidiomycota > Agaricomycetes > Agaricales > Hygrophoraceae > Hygrocybe > Hygrocybe punicea. The sequence goes on from OY744465.1 coordinate 1,430,850, forward strand.
TGTGTGTTCATTTCTGTTTCTCTGGCATTGAAATATTTAAGTGATTTGTTGCAGGTGGTGTAATTTACCCTATGTTGCTTCAATACCTCTTCAAGCAGATCGGTTTCGGCTGGACATTACGCGTGTCTGCATTGATCAGCGCGCTCTGCTGCTTTCTTGCACTCGCTACCATCACGCGCCGCTACACAGCAGGGAGAAGCCCTGGCCCTTGGATCGATACGGCAGCATTCGAGGATGCAAGATTCACACTCTTGACCATAGGCTGCTTTTTTGTTGCATTAGGTACGCACACCTTAGTGTGCTCTTAACACCCGCCAACGTACGCACTCCCCAGGACTCTTCATCCCCTTCTTTTACATCACAGACTATGCTCGCGAGCACGCCATCCTTCAAAATGCCCATATTTACGTCCTAGCGCTCATGAATCTGGGTGGCATTCCTGGCCGCATCATCCCCGCATGTCTCGCGGATACGGTAGGGCACTTTACCACCCTGACGCTGGCGGCCTTCCTTTCTGGCCTCGCGTGTTTGGTGCTCTGGCTTCCTGCGTACGGGGTTGAGCTTCTGGTATTCGCCGCAGTGTATGGGTTCCTTAGTGGAGCGTTTGTGGCGGTTGTGACACCGTGTGTGGCGGGTATCTCAGAAATAGGGGAGATTGGGACGAGGATTGGGATGCTGTACAGCGTTATCTCGCTCCCGTGAGTCTTATTGCTGTTCTTCGGCGGAATACTGGTCTTGTGGGTTTCCCTTCCAAAATCCGTGATTTAACAAACAAAATATTACTTTTCAGATCTCTGCTCGGCGGACCGACAGCTGGAGCATTGCTCATCAGAATGAACGGGTCGTACAGTGGGATGATTGTGTTCTCCGGCACGACTGTCATCGTAGGATCCGTCTTTATCTTCTTCGCAAAGCTTCGAGTCGATTCGCGGATATTAGCTCGCGTTTGACAGCTATGCCATAGTTTAAATAAATTATTATGAGATTTATAGTATTTTCTTTCTTTTTGGCTGCACTGCCACGGCGAGAGCCGCGACACTCAATATTTCGATGACTGTATTGTCCAACGTTATTTATTATAACTACAACGGCAAGTTGACCACAGCTAGGAGCCTCTCATGCCCGCATCCGCACAGGGAAGAAACTTGCTGAATCTCGTTTACGATGTCTCTCTACGGATTCTAGGCTTCTGCGGTATCTCTGGCGTGCTTGCTGCCAGTCAGGTATGTATTTCCGTGCAGCGGTAATGAGTACTGTGACCGAGTCAATCCAATATTAACAAAGGCGTGCATCAGACCTGCAGGCACCTGCACACTCTTGCATTCGACAAGCAAGTTTGGCTGGCTCTACTTCGAGATCTTAATGCCCGCTTATTCATCGACCGACTGCCCAGAAAACCTCTTCACGAGTTTTCAACAGCAGAACTCGTCGATCTGGCTAAGAGGGTCGCCCAAGGCCCTCGAACATGGTTACCTTTGGATCCCTCTCCACCCATTATTGCTCGTCAGCATATCTTGCACCCCAACATTGATATTAACGATTACCATGGGAATGAAGCCAAACTGCTTCCAGGTGGACGACACGTCCTTTTCATCAACACCATCTGGTTAGAATGCTGGAATGTGGCAGAGAATAGGTTCATATGGAAACATCAGAATCAATGGCCGGAAAACTCTACAGTGGTGATGGAATTTACTGCTGAAATTGTCAACGATGGCCAAGCTGCCGTTATCGTAACGGATGTCACCTCCGAGCCGCCACCACACCGCAACTCGGGGTTCTCTCCGAATTTGAGGTGCGCGTCATACCCTTTGTCCTGCAGGAAAGATGTTTACACAATTATGCGCGACAGCAGGTTTGTGGAGATTGTACACTTGGACTTTCTCACGGAAACCTCCCATCTCCTTTTCACCGTGCAGGTGTCCTGCGTTGAGGGTGACGGACTCTCTAGTTATCTAATGATATGCGGTGATATCGCTGCGGTAGGCATGCGTGGTACTAACGAGATCCTTCTAATGAACTGGAAGACACAACATGTAATCCCGCTGTTGTTTTCGGTGCGCTAATTGGCGTTGTGGAGCTGCTCCAGTGGTCTCACTTTGGTTTTCTGCAGGCAACACCCAACATGGCACTCATCCATAACCATGTCATCACGACCGAGCCAGGTCCTTTACCTGGGGCATGCCGTATTGGTGTCTATAATATCCAATCTTTCCACAAGTATTGGATGCCAAAGAATGAGTTTATCGAGCATGGCACACCGGTTTCGATAGAGACTTTGCCAAAGGAAGCATCCATAGACTTCGACCTCCCCTCACGGTGTCCTGTTATAGGCATCCGCTTGTCCGCCTTCGAATCTCCTGTGTGTAAATATCTGTACTCCATTTGGGTCTACAGTCACAGTCGGACGACCTTTGGTATAAAATCCGCGGTCTGCAGGTTCTCCCTTTTTTTCCCTCCTGCTTCTCCACCCCAATTACATCTGCGAGCTTATGGCTGCCCGAGGCAGACCTACATCACCCACGGTATCTCTTATGCTGGTCACACAGTCACCTCAAGTCAGCAAGTTTTGGCTCTTCCCTGGCTATGTGGGACCAGCAGTGTTAATCACACTGTTGTTGAACTTCCTGGTTGTGGGGAGTATGTGCATATCTCGGCATACAGTGGAGCGTTGACATATTCAACGCAGAACTCGATTGTAGTAAACTATTACCAATGACTACTAAAGCTTGTTCTCTCCATGATGTGTATATGGGGATAACCAGATCATCACCTCCTCAAAAGTAAATGTCCTTGACTTCATTTGCAAGCACCATTAAGGAGACTCCACAACGAACTCGAGTTTGGCAGACAGTGGAAGAGCCCAGAGAATCAACAAAATCCACTTCCCCGACATGCCAATCCACTCAGTGAGTACAGACGACTCACCGATGAACCATAACAACTGTGCCTGGTGGATCCCAAGGGTCCTGATCGCATACATACGACGCCCTACATGCGTTACACTTCCCACCTCTGAAACGACAGAGGAGCCAAATGAAGGGCCAACCACAGAGAGATTCATTAACATCATCACAAGTAACGAAGCTGCCTGTACCTTGATGGCTGCATTGTCTACTGTGAAGTATATGATCCTGAAGGTCAATATTGTCGGGTGATTAACTGCTATTTGAGCTAGTTTTCGGAGATTTACCTTAATTTCCTGCCCATTCATAGACTCCCCGCAAAAAGCATTCTGGTTTGATAAACTTCTTGATTATGCCCCCATGACATGCAAGGATATCCATGATGTAAAAGATCCCTCAATGATAGGGAGGGATACCAAGAGTGGTATGGGAGTACTTGTTGAGGGGAAAATGAGGAAACATGCCAAAGATTTGAGAGGCTGTCAAAGGATAAAATCCTCCAAACTGGGGATTAGAATCATTAGATCCATGAACAACTGTTGTGGATGAGTTGTGATAACCTGTGGTCTGGGCAGTTGAGGCTATGTTGAGTGAGGATTCCCAACGGATTAGTGTTGCCATAGTCCAGTTCAGAACCGATCTGAACCCGGTTCAAACCCTGAACCGAATTCTAAGTTCAGCACTTTGGCTGAACTGAACCTGTGACAGGTCTGGTTCTGGGTTCCAGGCCCTTCTGAATTTTCTGAATGGTTTGGAACCAAGTCCAAACCGTGAACTCATTCTATGTAGATACTGAAATAATTATTGCTATTTTCATATATAATGACATTTTGAAAAACAAATCTTTTTAAGAAGGAGGTCCTAGTAAAATGATAACTTGTGAAATACTGCACCAAATTACATAGTCTAAGAGAGATAGTTTGTCTATGTTCTAAGGGCCATCTTTCCCTCTATTTACAATTTCAAAATATGTGTTATATAAAAAGTTATAGGTGAATTGTTGATTTGAGTCATTGCAACTTGTACAATGAATATCTTTACAAGAAATGCTTGGATTGACATGGTTGTAGAGAGAAAGTTGTTCTATTTTTCGGGGGCTACAAGGGCCCATACCGCGGTTTCTTGTATTTTGGACTTTAGCAGATTATTGTAATGTTATTTATACAGAGGTTGTTTTGTGTAATTCTCCTTCAAAATTTCAAAGTACAGAAAAACACAGTATGGGTTCTTGTAGCCCTTGAAAAATAGAACAAATTTCTCTCTACAACCATGTCAATCCAAGCATTTCTTGTAAAGATATTCATTGTACAAGTTGCAATGACTCAAATCAACAATTCACCTATAACTCTTTATATAACACATATTTTGAAATTGTAAATAGAGGGAAAGATGGCCCTTAGAACATAGACAAACTATCTCTCTTAGACTATGTAATTTGGTGCAGTATTTCACAAGTTATCATTTTACTAGGACCTCCTTCTTAAACAGATTTGTTTTTCAAAATGTCATTATATATGAAAATAGCAATAATTTTTGTGTTAATTTTTGTGTAGGAAAACATGGAAATGTAGATCATGTGATCTTAAACATAGATGTGAAATGTCAACTCAACAACAAGAACAGCAACACTCACAAGCAAAAATGGTAAGTAATCCAATAATATTTACTTTACTGACATTTTCTTATGTGGAGAAGCACGATGAGGATGGCTGGCAGCAGCAGCAGCAGCAGCAGCAGTGGCACCATCAATGCCCACACCATGCCCACGCCCATGATGGGAACCAGGGACAGTAGTGAGAACAGAACACAGTGGGGAGTGGTGTGCCCACCCTCACTGCTAAGATACATCGTTTCTTCTATCTCATTTATTTATCGATACTTACCCACAGCTCCATGACACCTGCAAGCGTGGACATGGCAGCAGCCCCATGGCAACCCCAGCAGCAGTGGCAGCAACCACAGCTGCAATGAAAACAGCAGCTGCAACAACTGCAGCAGCTATGGCAGCAGCAGCAAGCAGCATCATCGACAGCAGCAGCAGCAGCAGCAGTGGCAATGGCAGCAGTAGCAACAATGGCGCCGGCAGCAATGCAGCACCAATGGCAGTGGTGGCTGCTGCAGCTGCAGCAACAGCGGTGATACAGCAGAATGAAGGTCCCCCCTTCCTCCCCACCCATCCCAACTCCTTGCAACCCCAGGCCCACGTCAATTGACGTGGTGCTGTGGCTTGTGAGGAAATTTGAGGGTGGAGGAGGATGGTTCACGGTCCAAACCATGTCCAGATGCAGACCAAACTGCATGGAACGGTCCCACATGGTGCTGGTTCCAGTTCAGCAGAAGGGCCAAACTGAACCGAGGGTCTGGTTTTCAGTTCAGCCAAAAAGGCCAAAAACCAGACCGAACCAGACTTCGGCAAGACTACAACAGATTTGGAGTGACATGAGAACCAGTTGCAGTAGGTTCTGTCTCTGTTCCATACTTGGCTATATTCAAAAGCGGTTGGTCCTCTACTGCTGATATCGACAATTCGTGCTTGTCTTCTTTGTAGAATGGCCATGACCATGCAGGTGATCCTGGGTGAGCTAGTGAACAAAGAGGACTGTCCCACTTATGCACCCAAATGGAAGATGTCCTGTGGTGCCTTGCGATTGACGACAGTGTGGATCTGTTGACCCCAGCAATATATTATTGTTGGACTACAAAGAGTTGGAGAGGGTCAGAAAGATGGGAGATACCAGAAGACATTTTTCCTAACAACTGCTGTGCAAACCAAGCTTGGTACTAGGCTGCATGGATTGGGTATGGCTTGTGGACAAATGGGAAGGTTAGAGATTGAAAATTCTTTTATCATGATGTCTTGTGGGCATTACATGCCTTCAAGATGAAGAGTGAGGATAGAAGGTTTGCTTGGAGGGAAAACAATTTCACGTGTACGTCCCTCGTGCCAAAAAGGGTAGGAGATGTGAACCAATGTGCCCGGCATGACTGTTAGCACCCCACATTCACCCCATCTGCCATCTAGACCACAGGCTATGATACCAATACCTTCTGATGCCCAATCAATGCACTTGCTTGTGGAAGCACCTGGGTGTGGGTGAGCAATATAAAAGTTCCAGGTGTTACCTGAAGGCAGTGGAGTAGTGGGACCTGCCAGTCACGTGACCAGGCTCCCACGGTTGACCTAGTTAGTAGCCTTCCCGATGTAGTAGTCAATCCATCATCCTATCCATCCCGTCTTACCTCTCGAGTCCTGCGTGAGCCCCCGGAGAGGTACCTCGGTACCTCTCCAACGTGGTGATGAGAGTGTTCTTCGACCCACGCATCTCTTTTTCTCATGGTTTTCCCACTTCTTACATTTTTTCTCACGAGACAACTTTTTCCGGCCTCACCACCCCCCGAATTTTCACTTTCCCTAGACCCAGCTATGTCCACACGACCCCCCGCAACTTCGTTCGATGTTCCGGAGCCCTGCGTCCCCCATCAGGATCCCACATAGCCCGCTACTGCGAGTTTTGGACAACCCAACGAAAATCGCATCGCCGCCTCGCGGACCCCGTTTTTTTTCATGCACCCCGGACCCAAAATGCACGCGTTCGACTCCCCGCACCCTCGGCTCATCTGCCAGAACCCCCTGTCACGCCTCGTCGTCTCAAACGAACCACCCCGCACCTTTTGGTCGCCCCATGGATCTGCCACGTCACCATTGTTAGACCCCCCGTTTCTCGTCACCCCCACCCCTACACAGACCCATTCGACTCCCCGCATGCTCGTTCCACCGGCCAGGACCCCCCCGTTCCCCTCCATTGTGCCAAACGAACCCCCACCATCGTTTTCGGACACCCGAGCCACGCGCCACGTCACCATCGCGCGGCCCCGTTCTGCCAGCACAACCGGCCCAGACCAACTCACCAAACTCGCGGCCCACCCACCAGAACACCCTGCGTATCGTTAACGCCCCGAACGAGCCCCCACCGCCGTTTTTGGCCGCACCACGGATCCGTCGCACCCACCTGTTGGACTCATGTACCCCAGCCCCACACGGACCCATTCGACCACCCGTGCCCTCGTTCCACCGGCCAGGAACCCCCGTTCACCTCCATTGCGCCAACCGAGCCCCCGCCGTCGTTTTCAGACACCCGGGCCACGCACCACGTCACCATCGCGCGGCCCCGTTCTACCAACATACCCAGCCCCAGACCGAATCACGAAGCCCGCGGCACACCCGCTCACCATCCCGGAGCACCCCACCTCACTCCAATACCGCGAATGGACCGTCCCCGCCGTTCCCAGACCCCCACCACGTCTCGCCATGTCACCACCCCCGGCCAGTTCCTAACACCATACCTGGCCCCGCGAACCCTTGTTCAGCTCCCTGCGGCATCGTTCTCGACCTGGATGAGCCACCCCGATCTCTTCGCGTGATACGCCAACCCCCTCCGCGTCGGGATACCATGCCCTTGTTAAGTACAACCCTATGCCCCGTCAGTATTATAGCTTTTATTATAGCCTCATCCCCTGTTTCCCCCCATACTGGATGTCAATCACAGTCTACCTACAAGCCGTCACTACACTATGTTCACGCACCCGTTTACCCGATCTCCGCCAATACAGTTATATTTTGGACCACCTGAACCTTCACACTGCACTAAGTACTTGCTAGGACGATTCGAGGGATCTTTGGCCTTGCGTTGTGAGCCTGAACCCTTGCGAGGGAGGCATTCGAAGAGTATTGAGTTTGAGGAGAGTCTTGTATAGTCTGGTCATCTACCGCCCCCTGCACGAGGACGACTTCCCGCTTCACGATATAAGGCCCCGGCCTTGATTCGAGGCATTCTGAGGGACTGGGAGTTGTGGCTTGAGAGTTTTTTGGTCAGTTTTGTTTGTTTTGTGTTCTTTTCTGTAGCAGTTGGTGACGAGGGCGTCGCCATGAGGAAAAGGGGCACTTGGAGTAGTGGGACCTGCCAGTCACGTGACAAGGCTCCCACGGTTGACCTAGTTAGTAGCCTTCCCGATGTAGTAGTCAATCCATCATCCTATCCATCCCGTCTTACCTCTCGAGTCCTGCGTGAGCCCCCGGAGAGGTACCTCGGTACCTCTCCAGCAGATGATTGTTGGGCCCATTTGGGCAGGTAAGATGGTAAAAGACTTTGAAATTATTGAATTCAACACTTTGCATGGAATGTCTTGCTTGGGGCATTGAAACTGTGACAACCAAGAGTGGTTAGAATGAGATACAAAAAAGTTGCTCAAGCAATGCATGCCTATCTGAACAGCATCAGGATGGAGAGTTTGTTTGACATACTCCAGGAATTGAATAGCACCAGCGTGGTCCCCTGACATGGAGAGAAGCATCTGCAAAAGGGTCTGCTTTTCCACTTCAGATGTGATATGGTCAGGCAGGTATTGCATGGTGGAAGCATATATGTTCCAAAGTGCCTTATCCTGCTTGGGATATAAGGCACACATCCAATGTTATAACAATACATACCACTGTAGAGGTGGAGCTAGCAGAGTAGTTGTAGTGGGAGGAAGTCATTCAAACAAACATGGCCCAACATCTGTCTGACTTCTGTTGAATCCAGCTTGGTCAGGTCTACTTAGACTGGTAACCATCACTCTTAATCCAGCTTGGTCAGCTTCTGAGTCCTAAATTTATTTAGGCTCGGTCTTATAAGGACTGACCCCACCAAAAAATTTGGCCCAGCATCTATTATTGCGGCAATTGCTGGTATTTGTTCCAGTTTTTCCCTGTTCATCAACTCATGCTTTTGTCTTAATACTCACCGAACAACACAGTCAACTCTCTCAACCCCTTGTTGATCTTTCAGGCTATAACGAGTGAGTACTAGTGAGTCCTTTAGCTTGCTATCTTCAAGCCTCACATCACCAACCTCAGTATCAACACCCTCAAACACACAGACTTCACCCACCACCACCCCCAAGCATAGCACCAAGCATAGCAACATTGCGGTCGGAGGAGTAGTTGGCACATTGTGTGGGTCCAAGCCATCATCAATTTCAACCAGTCATTTTGACATTTCTACACCAACTCTACAGTCGGAGGTTTGATTGCAGAAGCATTGGTAGTGATCGTGGTCTTGCTCTGTTTGAACTACTAACATTGTCACACCAACAACTTGCACACTGCAAACTATGTCCTGTCCTATTCCTCCGCATCTGCATGGGAGAGAGAAAAGAAAACATTGTTAAGCCAACATGACAAGGCACAAAGTGTGCCCAATTGAGCACCTATTTTCAGCTGACCGATACCCAGGACCGTCGTGATGTCATTGAGCTCTTCGACAAGTTGAATGTCTCAATCAGGAATTCATGCCTCTTTACCAACAACGCTGTCCTTGAATCTGTGGACATGAAATCCTTGTGGACTATGGATGCATGGAATTTGAAGCAGCTTCAAGAAGGGCTTAGTGGCACACCTGGGCTCGTGTTATCGGAGAGAGGCACTGGGTGCAGGCCTGAGGAATTCCTTCCTGAAGCTTTTCACTTTATTGTCAATTTGGCATTGATGAGTACCCTGTTTGATTTGTTTCACCTGGAGGTGACAGAGGTTGAGAATAAGTTGTTATCAGACATGTATTGTGATGTCTGTCACCGAGGTTAGTTTTTTTTTCATGTCCAAATACTAAAATGTCTTTGTTCTGATGTCTTCATTCTAGAGCCTCAATGACTCGTGGCTCGCTGGCACTACTTGACCTATTCAGCAATTGACAATCATGTACCTTCAAGCCATTTCACTGATGACGTCTTCAAGAAACTGTCCTCGATTGTCATATCCCTCTTCGGTGACATGAGGTCATCATGTGGCTGTTGAGAGGCATGATGTGATGTTGATTGCAAGAGAGGCGTGGCCACTCCAGAGTACCTTATTGAGAAGGAAGCAAGGCTGTGAACAGCCAGAAAGATGGTTAGCTATGTTCATTTCATCATATGTGTGTTCGTGGCTCTCTGGTGTAAACTATATAGATGATCTGATATACTTTACTAGTGTTCATCTCAAAGTCTAGGTTTAGCTACTGTAATCTCCTTATTACATTGTCTTGTACAAGCTGTAAAGCTGCAAAGTGAAGATGGTTGTGATTGAAGCGGAGTTTGATTATTTGTCATCATCCTCACACAAGTTGTTGTCCTCACACAAGTTGTCGTCTACTGGGTAGTTTCTCCCTGAAGAGGTTACAGCTCCTGCAGGTAAGTATTCCATCAAGTTTTGACCTTATTGAAGGATGGTTGCCTCAGGTTGCGGAATTTCAAGCATATGGACTGACTGTGGCTTCAATTAACGAGGACATGACAAACGCGCCTGAATTTTGGCAGGAGAGTTCATTTCTCGTGTTTCTATCACGTCTCTGACTCATTTTCAGGCTGTACAAGCTGGGCAATACACAATCCTCGTCATACAACCAGAGCAACTACAAAGCTTTGAAGGCCACTTTCCTCGCCTTGCGCAAGCATTACAGAATCGGCATTTCGCCAAACTTGTCAAGCGAGTTCATGTGGACGAGGCACACACGATCTACACTGCCGGAATCTCCCTGTATGGCCTTCCGGCTTTCCACCCGGCTTGGGGATCACTGGGCCAACTTCGCTTGGTTCTCGCCAAAGACACTCCATTTCAAGCACTCTCCGGAACATTTCCCAGCCACATCATCAAGTGTGTTGCAGATAAATTGTTGTTCCCATCAAGTTTCATCGCCATCACTCTCACGTCAAACCACCCGAACATCACCTACGCGATGCACACTATCACCGGATCACTCAGCAACTTTCGTAACCTCCAGTTCTTGATTCCTGATACCCAAAATCAACCGTTCAAAATTAATTTAATCCCCAAAACCCTCATCTTCCACGACGACCGCCAAGAGGCTGCCAATGCCGCCAAATTTCTCAACAATCTCTGCCCTGAATCCATGTGTCACAAGCGCATTGCCAAGCACTACCACAGTACTATGTCAGACGAATACCTAGAACAGACCTTCAACGACTTTGCTGCACCTGGTGGGACAACGAGGATACTGTGCGCAACGTCAGGTGCTTCAATGGTAAGTGTTCATTTCTCAAAGTGTTTTCACTCATGTTTCTTGTTCTCAGGGTCTTGACGTACCAGATATTGCATGCGCCATTCAATACGGAGTCTGCAGAGACATCCCGAACCTTCTACAGAGGGGCGGACGTACCTCATCAATCAGTGCCCTTTTCCTCATTATGTACGAACCATGGGCCTTGACGGCAGACCTGTCAAAGTTGTCAGTGGACCTTAGCGACCCGGATCAACCCCTACAAGTGATCACCAAGCTGTCAAAAAAACCAGAACGGACCGGAGCGGCGATGTACCAATGTATCCAGTCGGGGAACCGCATATGTGCATTCTTTGCAAGAAGTTACCTTGGTGATAAGACAACTACAGGTATGTACTGACCAGGTTCACTGTTGACAAGCTCATATTGCTTATCCACAGCGATGTTATCTATGAATCGCTTTTGTTGCCATAACCACTCTGACACCGGCTTCGATCTCACTCAATTCTTCCCAGGAACATTTTTAATGGCACAGAACTTCACGTTTGTCGAGCAAGTCTTCCACGCATCCACCACAAGACCAAAATATCGGCCAGTGAAAGAGCGCGAACCGCTGAAGGCACTTTTATACGCATGGCGTTCACGATCACACCGTGCTGATCAATATTGAGCTGTCCGTCAAATCTCGTGGATACTTACTGATGCCGAAATAGAATTGATCTCAAAAACACTCAAGACAAAGCTCCGTACAATTGACGACCTCAGGACGTTGTTGGATGCCCGTGAAGACTGGGCTAGTGAATGGGGTGCACAGGTAGTGGGTGAAATTCACTTGTTTGATTCATAATTACATATCATCCGTGTCCAAACTCATAGCTACCGCTGGTAATTCATCATCCTCTGTCAATGCTGCAGCCTCATTTAAGTTCCCTTCCATCATGCACACAAGTTTCTTGTTGAATGTTGCCAGGCTTGACGACACGAGTTTTCGTTCCCCTGACTCAATGAGATCGGGCACAACCTTCTGTTGTTCATTCCCGTTTCGTCCTGATTGGTAGTTGTCGAGGCCAAGTTCATGAACCTTGTTAGCGACTCTCCAAACGAGAAGCGAAGTGTCGGGGGTTGTATGTGTTTTTCCTTCATACACTCCACCGAGCACTGATGTTACTTGTTTCTTGACGTGCTGGAGCTGAAGGACAGTGCTGGAAATGTCACCCAACCTGTCCCAGTTTGCGCGAACACCTTTTGCGACGAAAAAAAGCTGTGCAACACCCTTCACCAAACTCCAGTGTGTAAGAACACTGCTGACGCACCTTGAGGTAACCAATTAAGTGTTCGATGTTAAGATCGACTGCCATGAAGTGTCGGGGCAGTCCTGAGACGTTCACAAGCATGTTGTCTCGCATAATGTCACTGATAATAATCAGCGCAAATTTAATTTAATTTAATATGAGCTCCATCAGGAAAAACACTTTGGCTCTCACATTATCCTGGGAATATTCCATTTTCCCAGGGTGTCAGAGAGTGCCACAGAGTGTCACAGAGTGTCACAGAGCGTTGGAAAGAAACCTTAGAGTAACAGAAACTTGTAACCCGTATTATTACTACCAAATAGTTTTGTATGAATACATATTCTGCCAGTTGTTCACCAAGAAAGTCCCACATTCATCTAAAACATTATCAGTGGTCCATGTGATATCTGCAGACCTTCTGAACAGAGGTGTTAACATGCAACTCTGCCTAATGCTCGTTAAAGGAATGATAGAACCGGAACGTTGACTTGACCATCGGCATGGTACAGAGGCTTGAGAGTGTACATGTTGTGATACGGTTCTGCTGTTGGTTTCAGTCCAGTGTACCATTCAATATATGTCAAAGGGGTTTTCCGCCAGATTACTGGTGAAGGTCCCAGGCCGTAGTCTAGCATTGATGGCAAGGTGAAAATCACCCTCACACGTCCAATGCATGTTCCTGACGTAAAAAATGTCAACATGAGACTGCAAGCTTACCAGGAAACTTACCTTCAAGACCGGTGGATTCTGCAACGTCAGTGTGCAGAACTATGACATTGTCAAAGCGGCCTGCTCTTTTCTTGAAGGCAGGAGCAGCCTTTATAACATCACATTCCTCTTCACCATCTTCTAGACTTGGAGGGTGAAATTTCAAAGTGTGATAGACATCTAACCTTGCAAAAGGTAGTGTGTTCAAAGATGCAATGCGAAAGGTTGTTGGATTCCCCATGATGCGGTTTAAATAGTCCTTGAGGGCAGTTGAAAATCCTGGAGTGTGATGGCGCTCTGCAATGACGTCGATCAATTGATGAGGTTGAGTAGGATATTTAGGAAGTGATATCAGGTTACCGGTGGCATTGTGAGATAGTGATTTGGAAGGAGGACTAGTGGGACACTGTGAATCCATCCAGGAGATGTAGTGTTGGAATGTGAACATCTTCTCCTGGCGAGTAAGCCAGTTGATCATTTGTGGAAACTCGTCACGTTGGTTGGAGGCACGCCATCCGTCCTTGGCTAAATCGATGTGAAGTCATTCAAACAATTCAGTGTTGTAATTATCAGTGGTACCTAGAAACTTGATGGACTGGATGTAGTGGTGCAAGGAATGGACCTTAGGGATGTTAAGATCGTCACGTATGCCGGTTTCAATGAAATAAGTCTTGTGTAGGTTAAATATGTTCAGGGCATCCTGCATGTAACCCAGGGTGACATCATCATGTGTGCTGTACTGGGCAAGGTAAATGAAGTCGAGAAGCGCACGACATGCCACTATGGCCTTCTTGGGCAGAACACCCACGAGACAACCCAGGAGAATCTTAGCCATATTCTTCCGCTCCGTGCCAGATATTTGAGAGAGAGCAGAGATACCATTCTTAAAGTGACGCAGTCCGTATGCAGGTGGAAGGCAGCGAATACGGTGGTCTAGCTCGTCAGGACCGACTGTGCGCTGACACCAGTTTGTTAGATGCTTGAATACACCTTGGTAGATCTGATGAAGAACATCAGGTGTAATGGCCAGATTGATGTCTGTGTGAGGAAATCCGTCCCAGAAAGGCCTGTAAACACTTCCAGATACCTCCCTGTCCATGCAGTACTTGTGGAACTCTGATGCCGTAGCTGACGTCCTCTTTGCCTCATCTATTACTCCTAACGTCCACTTCTGAGTTCGATTCGGGTGTGCGATCATATCCTGCAGCTTGTCTGCTGGACACTGACATTTAGGGCATGTTCCGTACTTGGAACAAGTAACAAGGCATTGTTCTGGGTAGTCCGCGACATAGGACGCTAGGACAGGATGGACTTTACGAACCGAACCGTCACCACTGGTCATCTCGATACCTGACTCTCCTAAGTCTTTCAGGGGTGCCATGATCAATCGCATCGACTCGTGGAATAAACATTGATTTCTTGCTCGATGTTCTTGTTTAGTCAACTTGTCACGGCAAATTTTGTCCACCAAAAGATAACCCACTAGAACTGCAGCATGCTGAGAAGGCTTTCTCCGTACAGTTTTGGGTAGATTTCCCAAAGTGAGATAGACAGGATATGCAGACTTGCCACCCGTGAACTGAGTAAGTTGTGTTTTGTCGGTTGCGAGTATCACAGGTGCTAGAGTTGCGCCGACAGGGAGACATGTCTGATAGTAAGTGTGAGACCTATTTCAGAGAGTGGAGAATGTATCATTGCACACCTGGATTACATGCCACCAAGATCCTGTCCACATCTCAGAATAGACTCTGTTTGAGCGACTGACGTCGGAATATACCTTCTTTGGGACATAGGCCATACTCTGCCATAAGGCTGGATCACCCCATAGACAACGTATTGCCTCAATCACGTCTCTGAACCTTACTACGTGCTTCTCCGCAGGACGATCCTTGAAGGACAGATGCTTGGTTTGCCACTTTCCCGCTCTGTGGGGAATGTCATCGATGATCTTATGTAGAGCACGTGTATTCTGGAATGAAAGCCCTAACTTCTGCCTCACCTGAGGGATCCATGTCAGAACATCAGTGTCGACAGAGAATCCAGAAATCTTACCCCAGGAATGGACAGAAATCGGTCAAATGCATTGTTTCCTGGACCGTCTTTAATAACCCAATCTGCAACACGCCAGTCAAGCTCGGATGCGAAAGGATAGAACGTGTTCGGCGCAGGGGTGTCGGCTCCCATAGTGATGTCACCCTCCCCATCTAGTCCGCTTCCAAACAGGTTTCTCCAGCGTTCGTGTAGATTTTCGTTCATCCGTATCACACACCCTGCTGCTTGGAATGGGTCTTCTACCCGACTATCGTCTTCGTCATCTAGAACCCTGTGCAGCACATGGTGTGCAGTGGATGGTCCAGGCCCTGCTTCACCAATCTGGACTTCGGGTAACGTAGCAAGTGTGGCTGATGGCATAGGAATGAAGTCGAACAGATCATCGTCATCTGCCATATTATCCATTGTGGCCACGACGTATTCATCCATGTGGCTCCTCTGATCTTCCATTTGGTCTGATTGTCCATCGCCATCGCAAAGATCTGAAATCAAGGCTTCTCCACCGTCTCCATCCAAATCTAAGGGGGAGAGCTGTGCCAACTTGCCACGTCAATACCAGCAGCATGAGCGTGCCGTTGTGAGGTGGGTGGTGCAGCCCTTCTTAGTCTTGAAGCTTTTCATGCAGACAGGGCAAGAGCTCATCTTGAAGATCCATGGTAGCGTTGTTGCAGCGTTCAGTCAAAAGCACAATATGAAGATAACCAGGATAAGATTGCTATAAATGAATGATACTGTGTCACATGGGTCTCTGAGATAAGCCCGAGGAGGAATGGATTTGTGAGAGATCACTGCATGCGTTACGGAACCAGAATAAGTTTCACAAGTTGAGTCACTAGTCTCAGTATTGTCCTAGCCAGTGTTTAAAAGTAAGCTCCGTGAGA
The DNA here is from genome assembly GCA_963556145.1 of Hygrocybe punicea. NCBI lineage: Eukaryota > Fungi > Basidiomycota > Agaricomycetes > Agaricales > Hygrophoraceae > Hygrocybe > Hygrocybe punicea. The sequence goes on from OY744465.1 coordinate 1,446,722, forward strand.
GTAGGGCTGTCTGTAGCGCTGACTTCCCAAAAAGGACCTCATTTTATTGTCTTAAAAAGTACACCTTTTCAGGAAGTCAGCACTGGTCCAGCTGATCTCTCAAAAAGTTATCTTACGCAACTAGGGATGACCAAGGGTTGACATATGTGATAGGGTGAGATTTTCCAAGGGTTTTGAAGGGTTTGTTCTTGAATCATTATCTATTGCAGATAGTGATAGAAACTTGGTGGGAATTTCAAAGAGTTATATATTTTCTAGTTTCTCTCCAAAATTTAGGTCAGATTTCTTCAGTAGTTATTGTGCAGTTCCATTTTTAAAAAGGAGTGTTTTTCAAAAACCATATCCGCGTTTTTCAACCCCTATGGTTTTTGAAAAACACTCCTTTTGGAAAATGGAACTGCACAATAACTACTGAAGAAATCTGACCTAAATTTTGGAGAGAAACTAGAAAATGTATAACTCTTTGAAATTCCCACCAAGTTTCTATCACTATCTGCAATAGATAATGATTCAAGAATAAACCCTTCAAAACCCTTGGAAAATCTCACCCTATCACATATGTCAACCCTTGGTCATCCCTATACGCAACATGCCTTATAATTCACATCGTACGAAACAAAAAGAAATATTAACTCCACCGCCGTCTTCTCGCATTCATGGGATCTGCAACGTCTGCCTCATATCCTGAAGCTCAGGACATTCACTAACACCAGGGCACCCATGGAGGGTGGCATGAGAGAAATCGAGAACTTGGACTACACCAGTTTGAGATAAAACTACGTTGTCTGGACATAAGTCTAGGTGACTTACTCCAGCCTGATGGAGGGATAGTATAGCTGCCCACAGATCGTACCTAGGAACATAGCATAAATGAAATGGCTTGCAGAGGATGTGAACGACGTACTGCTGGGCACGTGAAAGCATAGAGAATGAGCTCAACGATTTACCTGCATCACGCATCAGGAGCACTTGAAAACCCCTCCCCACGTACAGACCGTAGAAAGCCGGTATCACAGTGCCCTGAAGCACTGCGAGCACTGCATAGATTTTGGCTTCATGACACAGCCGTGCTTGGGATTGGGTGTCAATGGCAACTTTTCCGATGACGTTGTCAGTGCAGTGGTGATCAAACCGCCCTCGAAATACATTCCCCACTGATCCTCTGTCCAGAAACGTAGTCAGAAGAAGTTCACGGTATGACGGGGGTGAAATCGCATCAGTCGGAGATTTGGAGCGTTTCAGGCGTATTTGAATGGACTTGTGGAAGATCGCTAGTTGCATCAGCCCCTGAATCGCAACCGATGACAGGAGTGCTATTAAGGAGTGGAAAGTAAAGGACTGGCATTCTGGATCAACCACTTCCATGCGCCGCAACTCGTACGTGACTACTTCACAGTGATCGAGATCGAAAGTCAGACATAAAGTGTCCGCCTATAAACTGGAGTCTCTCATCTGAAAACTCAGAGACGCAACTGCAACTCACCTGCGAGAGTAAAGTCAGACCGGAAAAAAAGGTTGAAAGGGTGTCACCACTAGGAGCCGGGTTTGCGTTGCCTGACGAGTATGGCCTAATGGCTTAACTAATTTAACCATGGGAAGATGAATATCTGGGGGGGTGTCCATGATCGTACCGCCAGTCCGTTGTTATGTGAATGTTTGTTTCACCAAGAATTACCAGAGTTGACTTTGTTCAGGTACCTTCTTGTTGTTCGTGGGTTTTTAATATTTAAATAACCTATCAGGAAGGGGTTTGTGGGTATATGTACTATATGAATCAATAGAATGTAATAGTGAGGTCTCTTCAATTAAGAATTGAGACTTTGAGTAGGTATGAATAGCAATTGAGTGTGTGATGTACTGAAAATACTAATATTCACTACTGGAATATAAAAATATGAACTAATGAATACTGATAACAATATTCACCAGTTGAATATGGACAGTTTTGGCTACAGGGCCTATTCAATCAAGAGTATCTCTGGGTATTATAATGTCTGACTTAAATCCGAAGCTTCAAATGCACATTGGCTACTAGTTCAGGGATATCTTTAATACCTTTTGAATACTCTTTTTTTGTTTAGGATGAAACCTTAACCTTAGAAGTGTATCTATTTAGGATGAAACTTTAACCTTAGAAGCATATCTAGCTGACTAATGCTGACTAATGAATTGATTGGACTGAGTGAACTGGGTGAATTCTCCTTGATGACAAGAGGAACTCAGAGAATGATAGAATGAGAGTGAACTAGACTGGATTGCAAGCACTAGCTACTACAATGAGTAACTACTAGTACTAAGAGAATGGGGGATCACACTGTGTGAACCCAACTGAGAGTGACTACTGAGTGGTGAGGGGGGAAATCCTACTGACTACTGGAATTTGGGGGCCCTATTTATACTGTTGGAGAACAATGGGGGACTGAGAACAATGGGAAAGTGAGAACAATAGGACTGAGTCATGAGAACAATGGATGGCATCAAAGAGGCTGTGAACAATGGGCTCTATCTCCATTTGGACTGTTTAGAACAATAGACTGCTCAGAACAATAGACCATTGTCTTTATGTAAGCAGAATATCACAATCACTCTCTGATGCATCCTATCTTATCATTATCTTATCATCCTCCTCTTGTTCACATCTTATCTAATCATTTCCCATTATCTAGCTGAGCCGCTTTTGATCAATACAAGTAAACAAGATTTGTAATCAATCCATTACTGCTAATATAGGTAACAATGCTAGTTGGGCTTGTCTCCTTGTACGCGCAATACAGAGAAATATATAATAAATACTAATGAGTGGGGGATGTGCCTCTGTGCACCATACATAAACGGCTAGGTCTGGGCATTACTAGTGAAGCCATAATAAATGATATAAAGGTAAGCATATATGCTATTTGTGTCTGTTCACTAGCATGCATAATGTGGAAAGGCATAGAATGGGTACTAATGAGTGTAGGTGTGCATCCATAGTGTTGCACTTAAATATCTAAGTCCGTGGTCCAATGGTAAACCCATGACATTACACCCAAAAACACTTGGGGTCATGACACCGTAAAAGGCAGAAAACGATTAACGGCATAAAGGGCGTCATTGAGTCAAGGAGGTGAAGAATGTCTGAGCATAGGAGGCCATGCAGTGGCAAGCCAGGGACAGGGCAAAGTGAGAAGAGCATGTACCTATTTCCTCCGAAGAGGAGTGCGTAGGGGATGGTAGTGGGACCTGACAGCATAGCTATTCCCATCTATCAGAGGTGATGATGAGTGGGGGGATTACCACTAAGATTCAGTGCCCACCTTAAAGATTATGGATCTGTGCCCTGTCTCACTAGGGCTCAGCTCCAAAACCGCTCTATTTCTGCCCAGACGTAAGATACCCTCCGCGTGATGTGTGAACGCTGTCCAGCTCTTGAACTCCACATGTAGCTGTGGATCAGCGTCACGGTGTGGCCGGTATGTTCCATCCGGGATCTGATTGAAAGCGGCAATTCTAGTAGTAGGCTCGGGCTGGGTGGGATTTGTGTCAACCTCCTCTACTGCACAACATATGGGGTTAAAGGCACGCTGGAAAAGGAGGCTAGACGACGATTCGTGGTCTAGGAGGTAATTCCGGAGGGACCTCTCCAGGCCGGCAATTGCTTGAACCAGTACAGTGGAGGGGGCTAGATGTCGGCCTGGGGCACTTTGAAGGTAGGCACGCAATGAAGCCAGCATACGATTCGGTAAAGAATGATAATGGACCATGAAAGCCGGTCGTCCTTCCTGATTTGGGGGTGGTATGCTGATGTTGTATGGGGCGGTGGATGTCGACGTCGAGATCTTGGTGAATTGATGGTCTGAGGGTAGTGGAAAGATCATGCTAGGGACGTATGTCTCCAACGTAGCCATCCCTCTTGCTATGGAGATACATAGGTAAGTTTGCAATGCGCCCAATCTTTTTGCTTTGGTTCTTACCTACTGGCATTCCCCTCCTTATACTTGCTTTGATGAAGGGACATTCAGTTAGGTACCGGTAGCGTGGCCGAAGATTCACGTGGTGTCCCAAAAAGGTGCACATTTTTTCGCCGTAAAAGGTGCACCTTTTTGGGACACCTCACTGCAGCGCGTACTTACTATGGACATTTCTCCGACGGAGCTCATGGACCTGCTTCATTTCTTCCGTGAACGCACTGACAGTCTTCCACCAGGAATATTTGCAATATACCAGAAACTGGAATCGTTATATTCACCAATGTTTCCGACGTACGCTACTCCTTTAGTCGCCCTTCAACCTGAAACCCTGCCGCACTTTTCTGTTGCTGCCGTGGCAGATAGGCCCTGTCTCAATATTAACCAGCAGGGATTTGGCCATGGCACTGCTCACATCGTTGCAGATAAGGTGAGAATTTCCATCCCTGGGACATCTGACCGTTCACATGTTCAGCTCCACTCCTTCTCACAGACTGCTAACCTCGATACGGATGCAGCTTATTCCGTTGTTGTGATTGCTTTTGGGTGGAAGTCATTCCTTAGGCGTCTGATGCTTCCCACATCCAGGTCACCGGAGATGCTAATGCCGAAGCCGTATACGATGCACCGGAAGACTCACCTGCATGGCTACCTGGCTGCTATATCAATGTAAACAGTTTGGAGCTACGCCGTTCAAACCATATTGATAGGCGGAAAGACTCAAATCCTTACGGTGCCACCGCAGCATCCGCAGCATCCGCAGCATCCACAGTTAACCGGAACGGTGAGTGCAACCGAGGGGGTATGAAGCACCGGAAAAAGACCAAGAGCAAAGGGAAGCAGCAAAAGGGTTGGGAGGTCACAGATCAGCCGGTTCACATTTTGGGAGCTCGTGCCTCCGAGACCATCTCCAATCTATCACAAGGTGCGATCAGCAACTTGTCAAACGCATCCACACGGTCCTGGATCCAGTCCATGCAAGCTTTGGTGGCAGGTGGTGTTTGGGAGGACGAGAACGCAGCTTTTGTCACGGATTCTCTGCAGTCGCTCGTCCTTCGATGCAAACGTAGCCTGGAAATGGCTGCGGGGCTCGAGTTTATTATGATGATTAATATGGTACAGTTAGCTGCGAAAACAGACTAGTGAGTCGCCCTTACTATAGGTGCTTGCATATACTCACAAGCTTCCCAGCGTCATGCGGACAAAAGGGCTTAAGTCTATGGGTAACGTCTTCCATCATTACATCTCAGGAATGGACGGAGGGCCATCTTTATCAACATTTCGCACGTAGGTAGGCATTGGCACAAAGTTCGCTTCGATTGCAGGCGCAGGTGAGTAGTCCCTCTGCCTATCATCAGACTCTGAAACCGCCACCTCGCAGGATCTGTCTATTGTCTAATGATTATAGCCACCAAAAACCAAAGGGCTGCAATTTCCCAGATGAAGTTCGACGAAATTTACGCCATATCAAATGCGCTTCGCTGGCCTGACCCAGGTAAGTAGCGGTGGATCTGCTCCTCTTTCAACTCTTTTCAGGTCTTTCATCAGATAGTGATGCGGGGAAGGATATTTGCCAACGCCTTATTCCACTCATCGACTACCTGCGCCGTAACATCCCCTTAAGACTTTCCACAATGTTCCCTCATAGTCTGCTAAATGATACCAACATGATGGGAGACGTCGATTGTTCTGACTTGGATATGTCAGATAATTTTTTCGACAGCATCCAAAAGAAGTAAGTGATCAGTTTAACCCCTTGATCAAATAGTGACCTGACCGCGATAGCTCTTTCATGTCGCTCACGCGGAACCGTGAAATCTGGGCGCAATGCCTAGAGCCTCAGGTGGGGCCGTCAGCTGACCCAGCACCTCTCCATGTAATGAATCAGAATCTACTCTTGTCATATGTATCGCGGGGATCGGTTCCTTCCGAACGTCCACCGTCACCCTTCTCTGATTCTGACAGTGACGACCTGAACCCTCAAAATCCACTCATCAGTGACTCTGACAACTTGCAGGCACCTCTGCTGATGGATGAGTTTCATTTTCCGGACGACAGGGCGCCCAACTATGTGGTCCTGAACACACGCTTCAATCAACAAGCTAGACAGAACTTAGCGGTTCCGTACCCCAGGGAAAAGGGTGCTAGGAAACTTTATACAGATGAGCAAAGAAGCTATGCCACTGCAGCCCAGGTTCCCCAGGATAGTGCTGATTTTGCACGTACGGTAAGGCCTTGAAGTCATCACAAAGTACTGGAATTGATCGTACCTTTAGATGTCTGAGCTATACGATGACAACGGGGTGAAGGGAGCCAATAACTATGTTTTGATGGATGAAAAGATATTTGAGGGGTCAGCTTAGCCTTTCTTTCCATGTTATCACTTGCTGATGTCTACCTGCTGACAGTAAGGAAGTTCGTATCAACGGCTCAGACGGTTCACTTGGTGTGTTTGTCTGGGGTGATATGCCCCAGGACATGCGTACGTCGTTGGAACGTAACGTTCGGAATGCCTTGCTTGTCGAGAGTGGCCCTTCCCTGGTTCACGTGGATAGTTCCGCTGCTTCACTTGGGTTTAAGTTTCCCTCCATTCATCTAGACATGTACATTCGCAACGGCCCACGCGTAGGTGAACCATGTGTGGACAATTACTAATCTTACTGATGCCTTTGAATAGGGTGATGGTGCACCGTCTGACGTGCACCCTTACCTGCTATGTCGCAAAGGGGCATCTAAGACGAATTACTATCAACTCATTCCTAGAGTCTCTAAGGAGCTCATGGAACATACTAGAGAATATACCAACCTTTGCAATTCCTTCGAAGAGTTTTTTTGGTGGGTAGAAGAAAAGGTTAATTTCATTGTCACTTTATTTTCCTGCTCTGGGAGTACTCATGTGATCCTATTAGCTGACTGGACGACTTCCTGAAATTTATGAAGATCTTTCCATGTTTGTGGACGTGCTTCCTGGCAAGGAAGCTTCTCCCTCTCATCCATTCAGCCGGTTTCGTCCTTAACATCAACGCCATCACACGCTGTCACAGGGACGTGAAGGATCACTGTGTCTGTCTGGTTTTGGTTATAGGAGATCATGTAGGTGGTGAGCTTTGTTTACAGGAACTGGGTTTGGTGGTGCGCTTGCGTAACGGCGACGTTGTGGTCTTTCCCTCCGGTAAAATCACTCACTTCAATCTCCACTATCAGGGTGTCAGGGCATCTATAGTTCTACATTCAGACAATGCAGGGCAGAGTTGGGTAGATAATCATAATCATTGGATGGGACACGATTACATGTATTGATAATTTTATTTACGCCAATTGACTTTTTATTTGTTTGTCCTTGGTGTGTTTAGGTTGACTTTCGGTTGACTTTCCAACTTTCATTACCTCATGACAAGGTTGACATCCAAACGCGGGAAGCTCTCAGCTTCTTCACATGGTGTGAAGGCAATGGAGCCTGTTTCGAAGCCCAAGCCCAAGCCTAAACCAAAACCCAAACCCAAACCAAAATCAAAGCCTCGTGCCAACGATGAATCTCAGGATGACTCTGCAATTGATTCTTCAAGTATCTCAATTGATAACCTGTCTACTGCTGACTTGAAGCTCTGGAAGCAGTTTCAGGCTAAGATGAAGTCACAATCAGCTGCTCAGTTGCAGGAGGAAGAAGATGCACGTACGTTCACATTTATCATGTTTTTACTTATATTTATTAACAACTACACGGAGTGGTACGCAAGCGCAATGCGGAGATGATGGCTGAGCTTCAACCGTCGGTCTCCTCCTTTTCAAATTACTGCATGTTAACCCTTCTTCCAGACGATGAGAATGCGAATATGAATGAGCAGAATGGATGCCTGGATGAGAATGTGATAGGAAACGGTGTAGGTAATCTCTTCATGATAGGGAGCATAGTACTGCTAAAGGTCAATTATAGATCGCTGTTACCTTTGAAGATGAAGACCAGGGCCAGACATCCAGGAGGGGTACACGCTCCCAGTGGCACCTGGCATCTCGTACCACTACATCTCAGCTGGGGCACTCTGAAAAGCTAACCAAGAACAATTTCACACCACAAGGAATGCGTCTAGCAAATGCAGGCAAATCTATGGCAAGAGAGAAGATTGCTTTGACCCATGCATTCCCTAAGGACAAGGATGCCTTCATTTGGGAATCCATTCAACAAGCTGTGAAGGATAGTCAGTCGCTTCGTGAAGCTTTGGAAAAGGCGCGTGATGATCCAGATTATCAGGATAATTTGATGGAATACGTGGGTTTTCAGGTGAGGTTGTAGGCTGTTGAGCTAACACGGTGATCAGGTTGGTTACGCGATAACTGGTTTAAGGGGCGACCTCAAGGCAAAGGCCGAAGCCGGCATTGCTGGCCACTTTGGCATTCCAGGTAACATGTCAAAAAGTGAAATAGAGAATGCAATACATTGGGTTTTGGATGGGTCGAAGTTCACATGTGGTGAAGTCAACATGGAGGCAAGTTTCAATACGCTTTCAATGAGAGAAGACTGATGGGCCATTCTCACAAAACAGAAACGAGAAGTGGTAAATCCAGAGCCATTTGGTCATCCTATAATTGGCGACATCATCAGAACTCAGTGGTGTGGAAAGGGTAAGGCTGATATCCAAGCATATATGGCCATGGTCGCTCAGAAGAAGATACCGGAGGCTGTAATCCTGGCAGTTGTTACTGCGGTACGTGTTTATGTCACTTCACATGATGTGTACAACTGGATAACCTTTACCCTAGGTTGAGAATGCATTGATGGAGTGGGCGAGCAGGGAGTATATCCACTTACAATTCAGCCACGAAGTCGCTAGTTCAAGGTAAAGTGATGAAACTACTGATATGCTAAGTGATCTTAAAGTGTGATCTGAGTAGATATGCTCATCATCAAGCTACATGGGGAACTTTGAAGAAGAAGTCTCCAACGTGGACGGAGAAGAAGATGAAGACCTTGTTTCAGACCGTCATGTAGGAAGTGTTTAACCAGGAGGATGTTTCTGATGCACATTTCCACAGGAAAAACTCCAAATACGCCGCAATTCATGCTCAAGACACAGAAAACAGGGATCTCGATGATGTTGATTTCGCACAGCTGGAACAATCAGCATTGGTATAGAAGTGCAGTGGCTGCTCAGAAGAGTTCTCCCTCCTTTGCCCTTTATTTAGAAGTCTCTTTCTACCAAAGTTGCGTTTACTATATTCAAATTTAGATGACTTATATCTAGGTGAATCAGAGTAAATCAGAGTAAATAAAAGCAGAAAAACCAGGCTTTCAGAGCACTCTGTACAGCTCAAACGCAGCTCTAACGCAGCTCTAACGCAGCTCTAAAGTGCTCTAAAGTGCTCTCAGAGCAGAGAGCCTCAAGCAGGTTGCTCTCAGAGCCACTCAGAGTGCTCTGGAAGCTTTGGTGCTTTCCTCACTCTGAGCGGCTCTGAGACTCTCTCAGAGTGCCTCAGAGCATTAGTGTTTTTCCTGATGTCATGTGAATTTTGGTGTCCAAATGTACCTGAGACTAGCTAGAAAGTGTAAGATCTCAGTACAGTAATTATTCGAGCCTGCGCCACGAAAAATCTTCGCCAGTGAGGGAAGAAGATCCTCGACCTGACCAAAGTCGCCCTGAGAGATTGCCTGTGTGAGTTCCATGACATAGAGAAGGTCTCGAGAGAGCAAGAGAATGTTTTGGTGGGCAAGGTCCTTGAGAGGATCTGGTGCATTTGGGTAGGGGGGTTTGAGTGGGTCTTTGGCTTTTGCACCTTTTCGCCAGGTTTCCATTGGTGTAGAACACTTCGTTAAGACATTCTGTGCGCGACGCAGAAGATCTTGTGCACTTGGGTTCATTTTTGCGAAGTTGTCAAAGTCACCAAGTTCTTCTTGCCAGCCATTGAGGATCGTTCCATGGAGAATCTGTGTCAGAGCAGCCAGTAATGTGTGGTAGTTTCGCCACCAAGCCGTGCCTTCTCCATGAGAGCAAAAAAGTATGTTAGACTTCCAGTTTGGTGAAGCGAACCACGGTGGACATGCAGGAGTGCCCACACCAAGTTTAAGCAAAGGTGAAAAAGACCAAACGCAAGCTGAAAGATGTGCCGCCAGGACCAGGGATTGATGTCATTGATTCACGAGACTTGCCCTCCACGGATACAAGCATTTGTTGATTGGTCATTCACACTCGGAATCGCGTTTTGACTGAGTGTCTTCGTATCCAGGCCAAGCTGCACTTGGTAAGCGTCATCGTGGACTGCAAGATTTCCCACTATCGACGACTCATCAATAGTTGTTGTACGAAGCGGGTATTGGTTTGTTTTTTCTCCAGGAGGCATCGGTCGTCGAGGAATGGGCTGAAGATTTGGGTCACCTGCATACTTTTCAAACGACTTACAGTACCGGCAGAGAATCTGGGTGATAATGACAGAAACTTGATGATTGAGGGTCTTGATTTGCTCCAAACTGAGATGGAGGTCCATATTTGACAACCCCTTGAAGGTTTTGTAACGACCAATGATGGGCGCAAGTACCAGGTCCTCGGGTCTGGCATTCCGAAGCGTATAAAGAATTCCAAAGGTTCTGGATCTGACCTTGGCAGGCATTAACAATCTGCGTTGTTCAACAAAGTTTGAGGTGCTGATGTTGATATTATCGTAACAGAACATATGCGGAATGGTGGCAGCTTGCTTCGCAAAAGAGATGCATCGCTGGCTGAGGTGTGATAGAAGGGTCCTGATACTGTCATAAGATATGGTCAAACCGCAGCAGAACAGGGCGTCGATCGTTTTCTTTGAGGATCCTGTACTCCAGAGGAAGAGGCCAAAGACAGCTTGAAACTTGATGGATCTATTTGAGCATTGGTAGGCTAGCTGAGCAACAATGATATTGCAGACCTAGCAAGTTTGAGTGACGAAAGGGGATATCATGATAAATCAATTGAGACTCACAGTTTCCGGGTCTTTGATTTTGTTCTTTGATTTTGCTTCTTCCGTCTGAGCAGCAGCTTGTAGAACGCGCTGTAGTGTTGGACATAACAGGATTGCTGGCCCAAGAGTTGTGTCGAGTTTCCAGTCTAGAATCAGCTCCAGAGTGACATTCTTCACACCTGTCAGGGAGAGCTCCTTCGCAACTTGGTCCATTTCGACATAAACGATGGAGCAGATTGAGTCGACGGCATGAGGGCGCATCCAGTTCAAGATCCAGTCATAGCCTTTTGGGTGCGCAAAGATCCTATTGAGAAGAAGTGTAGTCTTTGCAGAGCTCCGAGAGAACCATTGCAGCTGATAGCTTTCATATATGTCTTGTTCCGGGTCAAGTAGATCTAGAAGGAAATCCAGAGGTGTCCGGTGAGTGCCATCAAGCATCATCAAGATTCCCTGCTTGCATTCCTTCCAAGAGTTTCGTGGTAAACCAGCACTTCGGATTGTCTTGTATGTATGCATTCCGGACGCTAGTAATGTCGGCTGATTTTCTTTTGTGCTCGAAGACAACTCCAGAAGCAAGGGGCTAGGTTTGTCGTCCTTTCGGATCGGGGACATACCCAGGAAATCTTCAGGCATTGTGTATAGTGAATAGTCATCTAGAGAGTCCCTTGGTGTCTCCAGGATTGACGATTACACTGATGACGGACTCAGGTGAGTGGTTAGCCCAGGCCTTGAGTTCTCTCCAAGGAACCCTTGACTTGACGGATTCCAGGCTCAGAAGACTGGAGCAGGTGTCCAGGGACTCATCAGAAACATTCCAGGCTGCGAGGATTCTTGAGTTTGCCCTGCAGGACTTGGCCTGGGTGTGTTTGCGTTAGCTGTTCCAAAGTCCAATTTTTGTCCCAGTTCGATGGCTTTGTGTCTTGTCTTGTCCCGTTTCTTCTTAGGCGCGTTTGGATTAACACAGATGAAGGGGTCATTTGCGTGGGGACGTTTCATGGTACAGGATAAAAAGATGTATTATTTCGATGTGAAGGATATTCGATCATAATCGACACCTATGATATTTTCGCCACATGTGATGAATTTCCTTTTTGAGTCTGACCTAATGTGGTAGGTGTGGATTACATGGTAATTCAAGCTCAGATCTCCCAGGCTCTCTATCGAGGTTTACTGGTTTAGAAGAGAGCCTGGTCACGAGGCTAGCTTTAATCACCTGTGTCAAGTGGACTTGATAATTTGCCACAATGCAATGAGTTGTCCATGAGTGGTGCAGTTTTTTCTTTTTTCTTTCCACTTCTCACTCTTTGGGTCTCTCCATAGTCGGTGACATTCACTACCACTATGGAGAGGCTATCTTCCCTGGCCTCATGTAGGCATCATCATTTATCCCTTGAAATCTTGAATCTGTGTGGTTTTTATTTGATATTTATAATATGTCTGTGTTAATGTTTTGTTATTTCAGGCATTGTCCTTTGACACATGTTGCCCTCTTCCTGACTGTGAGTTATCTCTTGTATATCATTATTCTACTTTCTCATGTGCCATATAGTCAATCCTTGCGGCTAATCATGGGCAGTGCTCTTGGTATTCAACTGAGCATTGCAGCCACACCTCAAACCTTTCCTTATGTTCCATTTTTTGGGTGTATGCATGTCTCTTGCCTCTTGTGGGTGTCTGTGTCTGTGCACATCGCACATGTCCACTGTCATACCCATGTCCACTATCATACCCATGTCCACTGTCATTGTCATATCCATGTCCAATGTCATGCCTACTGTTGGACCTAGGTCCAATGTCACACTCACTGTTGGACTCATGTCTAATGTCATGCCCACTGTCAGACTTGTGTCTACTGTTGTACCTGTATCCACTGCTGTAAACTTGTCTGCTCCTGTCCTCATACAGACTGACCTTGTGTCTGTCATATCCATGTCTGATGGTACCATATACATGTTATGGTAATACAAGTATATCTGATTTATGTGCTGCCCATCCTGTTGTTTCTGTGGCACACTCCCATTTGGTCATTTTACTTGCTTGACTTCATACCTCAAGGACAAGTATAACAACTTTGTACAGAAACTAACAAGAGCTCTGTTGTTGTTTCGCATGTATGGAATATTGTATGCAAGGATGCAACTTTGGTTAGCTCAGATTTATGCAATTCCCAAGCAATCCCCAGTAGTAATATGTCATAGACTCTCACTTGAAATGCATTGTAATCAGTTGTCACATCATGATTTTCAGGCTTTGCTTGCCTCTTCAAAGTTACCTTTAAGCATCTCAAGGCTCTACAAGTATACTCAGATAGGTGCAATCCATCCTTCAACTTTGGTATATTTTCACACTCTAGGCTTTCAACTGCCTGTCCATAATTTGCTAAGTTATGTGTTAGTTCATAGAGCAAGATACCTATGTTTTGCTTTGTGCAGTCAGGTGACTCAGGTTTTGCAGTTAAATGCTTGTGCCTTTGTACAGACTACTGTGAGTGAAAATGTCTTCACAACTAAACCTCTTGTGGGTGATGGAAGGTCTCATCTATTTCCAGGTGATGTCATATGCCCATATATTGAAAAAGGAGAAAATCAAAATGATCAAAATGTTGCTTATCTTTTTGTTGATTATGTTAGAAAAGCTGATCTAGCATCATATCCTATTGATCTGGGTTTCATTCACACTAAAATTCCATTGCTTGATATCATTCCACATATACCAGGTCATATAGTATGTAGGATTGCAAAAACACACAACATTTCTATTGGCTCTCATGTACCCAAGAAATGTATGACTACCTACTTTGAAAACCATAAATGTCTTTCTTGTGACTCATACATCAGTATATTCTCAGCTACAATGCGTCAGGCAGCAAAAAAAAAACAGAGCAATAGTAAGTCATGCACCAGGTCAGAAATGCAAATTCTTAATCAACAACAAAAGAAATGTGATATTTATGCAAAAAAGAAATCTTAAAATTGCACTTTCCCTCCTTCTGCTTTATCATTAGAATTATCTCATACAGTTGTGACCAATTTTTGTAGTGAATCAATGCCCTGCAAATTTGAAGAGTCAGGATGTGCTGTATGTGGTGAATTGAAACCATTGAGCAACTTAAGCAAATTGAAAAGTATCAAGGGGATACTTAATGTTCTTGAAGCACCTGGTGTCACAAGGATTGAAAGAAAGAATTCAGAAGAAAAGATTCAAGAATATAAAGGTCCAGTTTTGGATTATCAATGTGACAAGATATGTGGTGAGTGCCGAAGCTGTATTAGAAAAGGAAACATTCCATACCTTGCTTTGGCAAGAGGACTTTGACTAGGTAATGTTCTTAAGGAACTTTCAGAGCTTCGGTTTGTTGAAAAACTACTTATAGCTTACATATGTCACAACTGTTGTTTTGTGCGGGTATGAGGAAAATGACATCTCATGTTGTTGCATTCCAGTCACCCATTCCAAAGGTATATCAGGTTTTACCACCCCCAGTTGAAGATCTTGATGATGTGTTAGCAATGTTATTTACTGGGCCTTGTAAGCCAACAGAACAGGATTTTGAGTGAACACCCTTGCTGGTGTGGAGGAACTATGTTGCAAGAGCACTTGAGTGGCTAAAGCTTAACCACTCTAATTACCATGATTTAGATATATCTTATGATAATCTTGCTGGATATCCTGAGGATAGCCCACCTGTTTCTGTTGAATATCATCAAAGAGAGACAAACAAAGTATCCGAGGGGACAAGTGTATTTGATAATGAACTTGAGGATGGTACAGAACATGGAGACTGTCCTTTTGTTGTTCATGGACTAGCAGGTGAGGACATGAGCACTAAGACAATTAACTCACTAAAAGGGATTGCATTTCGACATCTCAATAGTGGAGGTAAGATGGTTTCAGATACATTTTAATCTATTTACAAGAATCCTGAGCTTTATCCACAGATGTTCCCATGGCTATTTCCACATGGAATGGGTGGTATTGGATCTACATTATTGTCTGATGCTGAACACAAGCGTCATCTCCTGATGTATCATGATAAATGCTTTCTGACAGATACATACTTTCCATTTGTTGCCTTCAGCCATGCTCAAGTGAAAACAAGCACAACTGGTGGTTTTCTTCTTGCAGAAAAGGCTAAATTCCATGATATAACTAATTGTCTATTAAGTGTTGACCAAGAGGTGTTGGCTTCATTGGCAAAAAGACTCTCAGAAGGTGAAGTTGTTAAACCAGTTAGCCAAAAAGAGAAAGATTGTTACCAAGTAGTTCGAGACCTAGATCATGTAGGATCTAAGGTCAGTGGATCCACTACTAGCAAGAAGTTTATGAGGAATGAAATTGGTCTTTAATTTCATATTGTGGTGCTCCTTCTTAGTATATCACTTTATCTCCAGCTGATAAGAAGCATCCAATTTGTTTATACTTTGCTGATACAAAAGAGAGGTTTGACCCCAAAATCAGATCAAGTGATGAGAGAATATGTCTTATTGCTAGGAATCCTGTTGCTGGTGTGCATTTCTTCCATTTTATGGTTAGTCTGTTCATAAAGCATGTGTTGGGTGTAAATACAGATCATCCAGGAATATATGGAGATACCTCAGCTTATTATGGCACAGTTGAGCAGCAACGTCACCTCACTTTGCATCTTCACATGTTAATTTGGATTTATGGATGTCTTACACCATAGGAAATTCACAAGCAGATATTGGATCCCTCCTCATATTTCCAGAAGAAAATAGTGGAGTATTTAGAAAGTACACATATTGGCGAATTCCTTACTGGAACAAAGCATCAAGTACTCGAAAATATTGATAAAGCTTCTCAATTACCAAATTATATAGATCTATTACAAACTTTGCCTGAAGCACCCCCTAAGTTTTGTTCTAAAATGTGTGGGAATCATCAGCTATGTCATGATTGGAATCTATGGCAGGTTAATTATGAGACAGTAGTAGATGATATTTTGGCAAAATCCAATATACATCACTGTTCTAGCAATAGGAATAAAGATGGTTCTCAAAATAAAGCACGTCAATATGTTGGGTGCATAGATAACAAGTGGGGGAAATGTAAAGCAAGGTTTCCTCGTCCTCTATTTATCCAGACTGAAGTAGATCCTGAAACTGGTGCCCTTAACATGAACAAGGCAGAGCCAATGATTAACACAGTTACTCCTGTTCTTACTTATTTGGTTCACTCCAACACAGATGTAACATCTCTAAAATCAGGAACAGCAATCAAAGGGGTCATTCTTTATGTGTCTGACTACATTACCAAAATTGCTTTGAAAACACATGTTATATTTGACACTATTCAAGCAATGTTTCAAAAAAATAGTGAGATGATTGGTGGTTAAAGCACGTAAACTCATGACCAAGATTGTGAACAATCTCAGTGCTCAGATGGAAATTGGTTCACCGATGGCCTGTATGTATCTTCTGCAAAATCCTGACCATTATACAAATTATCAGTTTGTGAGGAATACTGATGATTACATTGCTTGGAAGGTTGCTGACCCCCTGAAAAGAAGCACATTGGGCGTGGATATCGTAAATAATCAACAACATCGGACTTTATTCCCATCTCTCTGACAGTACAAAGTTATACAAAACTACAATAGCAACATCTTGTTCATCATGTGCTTCAATGACCCAAATCAAACACTGTCATCAACACAATTCCATTTGCAAACTACAGGAATGACGAGAATGGGGACCGGAGCGACGAGAACAGGGACCGGAATGACAACAACGGGGACCAGAAACACGGCAACGGGGATGGCAATGACAGCGGGGACCGGAACGACGAGAATGGGGATTGCAATGATGGACATGGGGACCGTAATGACGAGAACAAGGACGACGATGGGAGACAGACAGGGATGACCCAGATGCGGACGCGATCGACAATGACGAAGACCCAGACAACGAAGACCCAGACGCGGATGACAGCAACGAAGAAAAGGATCACAACGGTAAGTCGTCGCTGTTTTTTTGCCTATTTTATGTACTACTAATGCCTTGCAGTTGTTACTGTGCCGGGACGAAGCCTGCAGTTGTTACTGCGCCGGGACGAAGCCTGCAGTTGTTACTGCGCCGAGACGAAGCCTGCAGCCACAACGGCAACGGCAAGAGCAGCAGCAGCGTAACCGGGGCCGGGAACGGCAGCAGCAGCAGGACCAGGACCGGAAATGGCAGCAGCAGCAGGACCATGACTGGGAAAGGCAGCAGTGACGGCAACGGCAGCAGCAACAGCAACGGCAGCAGCACCAGCACCGGCAGCGCGTACAGCAGCACCAGCAGCAGCAGGCACGACAATGGCAACGGCAATAGCAGCAGCGGTGGTAATGAACCCAACCATTGGGGTGGTTCAGCAATGCGACGAGGGCAGGGTGATTCCCTGCCCTCATTATATCATTATTATTTTATTTTGTACCTATTATACATAGTGTGACGAGGGCAGAATTCCTGCCCTCAGAATGATTATTATTATCATTGTTGTGTACATTTATGAGTCATGTGATTAGTGAGACGCAACATGTCACAAAAGTGTGATCAACAAACACGTTAAGTCACATGAACAAATAAGTACAAGCCCATCAAACGCGGTTGAGATTTTCTCCTTACCTCACAACCACCACTACCACTTTTGATGACACTACAGGATCCTTGGTTATTGTACCGGGCAACAACCAGAGATTCTGGAGTGTCATGGTCTTAACTGGTAGGTGATTTCCTCAGGCTTTGTTGCTCACATCTGTTCACTTCACAGGACTACTTGATTATTGTGGTATGTTCTTCTTTTTCACCGGCAGGTATCTTCTTTGGTATGTTTGCATCCAGATGAGTGATTAATTTGTATTACCCCATTACTGACAGTATCTTTTGTTGAAGTTATCTGTTCAACTTGAATGAACATTGTGGCATCTCTGCGTGCCAACTGTTGGTGTCCGGTCCTCAGAAATGAGTGCTTGTCGCCATACAGGTCTTCAGGAATGAAAGGGCGGGTGAATCCCCCTGATTTCCTTGCCGGGCAACCTACTTGTAGTGGGCCTGGTGGCATCATTGAAAGTTGACCAGGTAAGTCTCATTATTACTTTTAAGGCTCCCTTTAGTGACATTGAGACCAGGTAATATTGTTAGTTTGGTTGATTTCAGTATCCATTTTTGGTTATTTGTTCAAAAATTTTTTGTTAGTATTGTCTTTGTCAGTCAGTCTTGATCAAGAAGGAGAAGAGCTCCTCCTTTGAGATCAAGACTGAATGGCATTGGTCTTGCTGGTTATCTTTTCAGAGGCATTTGTGAATTCACAGTAGGGGTACTTGTTGTAATGTTAAGCTTTCAATGTCTTAGAAGGAATTTATTGCATTTTATCGGTGTAAACCCTAACCCTATGTCACAAGGTCAGCCGTATCATGGCTGGCCATTATATCTCTGGCACTGGCCAATCCATGGCCCACAACCAGCCAAAGACCCATTAGGAACAACCAACCCATGTGTCATGACCAGCCAATGTATTCTGAGTGTTGGCCAATGCATATCATGTTGACAGCTGATGTAATTAGAGCTGTGGCCATCCCAATGTAACTGGAGCTTTGGCCAACCCATGTTCCATGACTACACCCAGTACAGTCAGCCAATCCATGTCTCATGGCTAGCCAATAAATGCACAGAGGTCAGCCAATCCATGTTCCATGTCCAGCTGAATACTCCTTCTGGTCAGCCAATCCATGTTTCATGGCCAGCCAAATTACCCAGTGTGGTTTGGCCAACCCATGTACCATGGCCAGCCAATATACCAGGATCAGCCAATCCATGTTGCCAGCTGAAATGCACAGACAAGTCAGCCGACCCATGTTCCATGGCCAGCCAAAATACCCAGGGCTGTGAGCCAATCCATGGTCCATGGCCAGCCAAAATACCCAGACCCATCGGCCAATCCATCTCCCATGGCCAGCCGAAATACCCAGACCAGTCAGCCAATCCATGTTCCATGGCCAACCGAAATACCCTGACCAATCGGCCAATCCATCTCCCATGGCCAGCCAAAATACCCAGACTGGTCAGCCAATCCATGTTCCATGACCAGCCGAAATGCCCAGTGTGGTCGGCCAATCCATGTTCCATGGCCAACCAAAATACCCTGACCAATCGGCCAATCCATGTTCCATGGCCAGCCGAAATACCCAGCCTGGTCGGCCAATCCATGTTCCATGGCCAACCAAAATACCCAGACCCATCGGCCAATCCACGTTCCACGGCCAGCCAAATACCCAGAGTGGTCGGCCAATCCATATTCCATGGCCAGCCAATATATCCCTCTGCTTTGGCCAACCCATGCCTCTCGGAACATAGTCCCCTCGGCCAAGCCATCTACCCTGGAGAAAGATATTGGTCAGCCGAGATTGGCTAGCCCACTCTGAGTGGGAATTGTCCATCTTGGCTGACCCATGTATCATGGGAAAGATACGCTGAAAGGGCTCCTTCGCTGTACTAGTGTTGGGGAAGTTTGGTCTCAGACTGACCCAAACCCGGTTTAGATCGAACTGAAACCGTCGGTTTCGGTTTCAGTTTGGGAAATTTCGGCTGAGACCGAACTGTTCAGTCTCTGGTTTGGAGATTTGGCCGCAGGCCGAAATGGTTTCAAACTCAGTTTGAACCGCAAACCGACAGTCCAAAGTTGGCTACATGGCTGACTTCAAAAGTCACCCAAAGTCACCAACCCCACCAACAACACCCCCGATATACGCCAAATGAAGATGATGGAGCACCCGAGGTCGACAAAACAGGCGGCGGGGTACTCCCTGCCGCCCGCGTATGTTTTTTATTTTTATTTATTCGAACTTAACTAACGCATTTACAAAATGCACCACCACGGCCGCCACCACCACCACCACAACAACGACCACGACAATGGCAATGACAACAGCGATGGTTACAACCACCGTCAACGCCACGCCAGACGCGCCAACAGCAACACCCATGGCCCACCCCCAGCGCCACACCAAACGCGTTCAAAACGCGCACCAAACGTACGTGAATGGGGTGGAGTCAACAAGGTGGAAGAGCAGCAGGGTGGTGCATCCACCCCGCTCCTTCGTGGTATGTACCTTTATTCATTTTTCACTGATTTATTCGTCCATTATAGAACGCGGCACCGTACCACCACCACCACGCAACACTAACACCACCGAGGAAGGCCAACGCGGGGTCAACCTGGCTGTCGTTGTGTACAACGCGTATGACGCATCCGGACACCCTCGCGAAGAGGCTCCTATGCCACCACCACCACGCGTCCGCCAAAAACAACCAAAGCGGCCCAGCCGTCGTCGCGTGCACAACGCGTATGATGCGTGGGGCACCACCACCATCACGTGTCCACCGAAAACGGCCAACGCGGTCAACCCACATTGCATGTACAATGCGTGTGACGCGTCGGGACACCCATGGAGAAGCCCGCATGCGGCTCAATGCTGGCGCAGGGTGTGCCAGCACCCCAGCACCCCAATCTCACCTCGCAAACAGACTGGCCACGTCAATTGATGTGCGCAGCACTGTTGTGAGGTCAGAATGGTGCAGGGGCACTGAGCACTAGCGGTCCGCGGTTCAGACTGCATTTGGATCAAAACCGAACCGATGCAAACGGTTTGCATCAGTTTCGGTCTGGTTTGGGGACTTTGGGTGGAAAACTGGACCATTCGGTTTCTGGTTTGGGCAAAAAGGCCCCAAACCGGACCAAACCAAACTTCCCCAACACTATGCTGTACAAGATACTGTCTTCCAAAACCAATTCACAATGGCTATCCTCACCAAACAGTTCATAACTGTAATGATTATTGGTGCCCTAGCAATCATCTTCCTGATTGGTTTCTACATCATCATGATTTGCCTCTGGAAAAGGCAACCTTCCTTTATTGATGAAACCAACATCTGCCTCAACAGTATATCAACATGTCATTCACAATTTCCATTCCCAGATATATGGTTTCTACTTTCATATCCTGTGCCTACCATTATCCTCCCTGACGATCCAATGACATTCCTCACCTGCATGTATACTCTGAACAATCCTCAATCACAAGACATTTCACTGTTCCTTCCAATCCAACCATCGCCAAAGCACACACCTTCAGATGTCGACCACAGACCATACAACTTCCCAATACAGTGAACCAACCCCTATTGTGTATTGTTCACATGTCATCGCTTCAATGCAGTACCTGAGTACTTGTTCCCACAGCTTGTCACCTGTGCCATGACTTGAAACCTGGACCCACATTCATTAATCCTTTTTCATCATAACCTTGATACCTCCCACACTCATTTACAATAATACCCTTTCTTGGACAAATACTGACATCAGGTAGACCGCATTGTTCCACACATAGGACAAGATATTGCCCCTTGATACATCATTGACACAGACATTGTCATCCAGCACAGCTTACACTTTTCACATGTCTGACCTCGACTATCCCACCATCCTAGTTGGTTTTTCCCCAGCACATTCCTTTGTTTTCTTTCATACTGACCTTGTCACTATATCCACACTACCTCAAGACACCCCTTCACCAATCCCACACTGGACAATGCCTCTCTTGAACCTGACCGTGCAATGCACTTACCAAACCACACACTTTCCCGTTACAGCAAGTGTAGACCCCAAATTAGTAATTCGGCATATCACATGATGTGATGACAAATCATCTGAGTCATCTGGATCTCTTCTATCCCTCAATGACACCCAGGCCTCCAGTTGGATCACGAGAACATCAACATGAGGATGCCTCATGTCTGCCTCATGGTGAACACGTGGTGTAGTTGGACTTGCTGTAGCATCATGGTTGGACTTCTATTTACCTC
This sequence comes from Hygrocybe punicea, assembly GCA_963556145.1. Lineage (NCBI taxonomy): Eukaryota > Fungi > Basidiomycota > Agaricomycetes > Agaricales > Hygrophoraceae > Hygrocybe > Hygrocybe punicea. The sequence continues at coordinate 1,468,452 of OY744465.1, forward strand.
CCCTCAAGACCAGTCACTATATCTACTGTTCTTGTTGTTGGTTCAGACATTTTCTTCTTTTCTCTTCTCTACATTTAGTTTTGTTCTTGGGGCAGACCCTCTTGTCTTGGATAACCCCATGGCTCACAATGACTTTAGACTATGAACCCCCCACTTGTAGCGGTGTTGTCTTAGTTGTAAGCAACAATGAAACTGCTGTTCTCTCCTCTGGAAACTGCTGCCCAGTTAAGTTGATCATGGCCAGAGCCCACGGCAGAAGCAATGCACAACAAAGAGTGAGTTAGACAAACTTACATCTATTTCTCATGTTAATAATGCCATGAATTGAGCAGTGCTGCATGATCAGAAAAATTACAAGCCCTTTTTTTGCACCTTGTGCACCTTTTACAAGGGGCAATAGGTATTGTGAAATATAGTGCAGTGGTTGTTGATGGCTAAGATATTTTATGTGGAATGAATTCTTATTTGCCTCTCTCCAAGAGGGTATTTATACTACTACTAGTTCTACTAGAAGTTTCTTGTGCCAAGTAGAATAATTGCTGTGCTTCAGCATCATTCATCAGGCAGGCATGCTTGAGTTCCAGGGTCTCATGATGCAGTGTAATGGCAAGATTGGGGTGGTTGCAAAATATAAATCCTAACCAGTGGGTGTCAGCATAGAAGTGACTTGGATAATCAGTGTTGGGAATGGTGGTAATGGAATAGTAAGAGAAGTAAAATGTAAAGTCACCATGTAAAACTATGAAACAGACAAATAACAATGAAACTGATGATAAACTATGAAAATGGGACAAATAATGATGAACCTGACAAAAGACGGACAAATAAAGGTAAAGTGGACTGAAAATGGACAACTAATGATGAACCTGACAATGCCAATGACAATGGGTACAGCAGGTCAGGTTGGGAATGATGAACCAATAATATGGACAAAGACAAGGACAATGAGGTCAACTACGAAAGTCTAAGGGGCTATGAGGACAAGCATGTGAAAGGATTTTAACAGATGATTCTTAGTGTAAGAAAATGGGGACTAAGAGTATCTTATTTTTGTACAGTTGTTGGGGACCATTTTATAGTACATGGGTGGGTAGTTCTACTTTCAGTCAAGAGTACTCAGCCGACACAGTGATACAAAGGAAAGTTGGAATGAGGACATGAAGACAGGGGTTGCAATACGACAAAGACAGGAAAATGGAGGGTAAGAATGAATATCCATGAAAAGATCTAAATGTCATACATATCTCCATAAGAAACAGGGGATGTGCATATTGGGCAAGTCTGAAGCCAGGAATCATGTCTGATGATATCTGTCCCCTAGTATTTGGGACTCTGTGGCTTATGAGCTTGATGCATTTGATACAAGAGTGGCTGTGTCAAATCAGTATATGTCGGGTGACATTGGATCATGTTGGGTTTGAATGTGAGTCATTGGGGGCATTGGGTTCATCCGGATACATGATATATTGAGGATATGGACTTGGAGGGATGTTGACCCTCTACAGCCGATTAGTAATCCTTTCTGTGACTATTTGGCCACTATTCCCAACACTCCCCCTTGGTTGAATACTCTTTGACTTGTTCAGGGTTGCAATAAACATTGTCCACATAATCTGTTATGTTCTGCTCTTTCTGGTTTTTCTCTGGTCAGTAAGGCTTGTAAGCATTGTATTTTTGTATTTTTATCAAGCAGCGGCATAGATGATATTATTAGAACTTGAATTTTTATGGGGAACTTTATTGATGTGGAAGATGTGTTTTGAGACAATTTTTGATAACACAGGGTGCGCAGTAGCATACCATGTCACACAGTATCTTGAAAGTACTTGACAAGTATACTAAATATCATTACCGTAACATTCAACATGGTATTGTAACAGTATTCAGACATAAACTACAATACTTGTGCTCAAATTCATCTGAAGGTATGAAGGAAAATGAGACTTATACCCTTTCAATAACATCAAGCATTTTGTTTCACTACTTTTACTGTATCTACAGAAAAGTACTGTATAGTTCAGATAGAATACTTGCAGCCTAAGATGAATAAAAGTATTAAACTAGTAAGGAAGTTGTGCCACTTTCACTACTAGGATACCTTTTGAATCCTTTCAAGATACAGTGTGAAATAGTATAGTACGGTTGCCATATTGTGGATTTAAGATACTGTGTCAATACTTTTAAGGTACTGTTTCAATACTTTTAAGATACTGTGTCAATACTTTTAAGATACTGTTTCACTACTTTTAAGGTACTGTTTCAATGCGTCTAAGCTACTGTTTCAATACTCTTAAAGAACTTTGCAAAATAGTATAGTACTGCTTCAATACTGGTCAGATACTTTGCAAAATGGTATTGGACAGTTATTTAATGCTAAAACCCTGGGAAATATAGGGCTGGGATATAGGATTCTGAAGTTCTGGGAATTCTGAGAATTGGAATTCCAATGTTTGGAATGCTAGGAATGGGAATTTCAAAAGTGCAGACTTTGGGATTCTGAGAATTGTAATTCCAAGAGTTTGAGAAGTTTGGGAAGTAGAATTCGGAAATTGTGGGAGATTAGGGATTTGGAATTCAACAATTATGAGAATTGAAGTCCTGAAAATGTTCATATTACAGTAATGCAAATTCTGGGAAGTGGGAATCCAAAGTCTGGGAATTGGGAATCCAAAATCCAGGAATTGGCAGAAAGTCCGGGAATTCGCAAGTCCGCCATTCCACACATGAAGTCGGACTGCGTTGCGCAGAAACAGGCCAAACAAGACCAAGCATAGAGCCGATTTTCACCTGCATACATTCGACAACTCCCTCTTCATCCCGCCACCACGACCTCAAGCAGGCTACCTTGGTACGTCCCTCCCCCTGCACCCCACCAGTAAGTCACCTTATCTTCTCAACCCAAACTTTGCTTTCCGAGGCAACTAATCCACTGGCATTTTCGCTAGCAGGTACACTGACTTTGAACATGCTATACCTCAGTCATTTCCCCCTTGGCGCTTCATACCCTACTTCATTTCTTGTTAGCATCCATTTATATTGCATCGTCATGGAACAACCCGAGGGCTTAACTTGCACCACCTGCAATTGTTTTGTCCCTTTCGAGATCGTCAAGTCCAGTGCCAACGGAAATCAAGGCCAGTTATATGCACAGGTAAGTGCCATCTACCTTAAGTGTTACTTTCTATGATGGTTATATCCACTCCCTACAGTGCAAAGCTGTCAACCCTGACACGCATGAGGAGTGCCAATATTTTCGATGGAAGCCAGGCTCACGTTCGAGCAAATCACGTTCTCCCTCCTTCCCTAGCTCCAGCCAACTGGGTTCGCCAGTACCAAATGATGCACAGTCAGCCTCTCTACCAGATGAGACGCTATCACTCATCAACTCTGCCACACCGCTGGTGCAACCACTTGCAGCAGCTGCCGCCGCCAAACCACGGTGCCCAGTAGGCACATGTCGATCTACTCGTATTTGCATAGATTGCAGATGGCGCTTCTGCAAGACACACTGTCTCTCCACGGGGGGCTGTATTAGTCCTCCTCACTTTGTCACGGAGACAACTGCTTGCCGAGAGCCATTGGCGACTATTGATCAGCCATCGCAACAACCTGTAGCATCGCAGCAGCTGTTTGATCTTCCATCTGCCCCATTGCCTTTCATTCACACTATTCCACCAATTGCCTCGACGTCTGGAATCTCTATCGCAGCAACTACCAGTCAATCTGCTGTCCCCCCTCTCCCCTTTACTGGAGACTTGTTGCCTATCTCGTCTGAACCAACCGCAAACATATCTACATTTACACACAGCATCGATGCCCGACCAAATCCACGATATGTGTCACACATGCCTCCAATTTTCACTGAGCAGTATGAGCAAGAGCAGCTCCTGCGTGAGAAGCAGCGGAAGCTAGATTCGACTCGACTGGACAGCCTTCACAAGTCGAAGCATACAATCATTCTTTATGCATGGCTTGAGGTGCATGTCCTGTTAATGGTGGAGAGTATGACAATAACATGTTTCTATAGAACAATGGTGAGCCTGCTATTGTCGAATTGCAAGATGGTTTTGCATGAAAGCCCCCCAACCAAACATTAGTTTGTTCTGCAATGGAAGAATTGAAATACCATCCCCCATCCTCACTAAGCAGCTCAGGAAACAGTGCTGGGTTGCAATTCTCTTGACAAAAAGTATCCTTCTCAGAGTGCTTACACTTGAAATGGAAGACATCGACGGAGAGGCCAATGTTTGCAAATGCTGGGTCATCAATGACAACCTTCTTCATCTTGCAGTTGTTGTTGAATAAAATATGGTTTGGCATGTGTCCCTTGATTTGAAAGGTACGTTTAATCATCTCCTGCATATTGGCAATGTGTGAGTCAATGTATTTGTCATTCTGTGGACGAATATAACTCACTGCCACTGAGGAAACTGCTTCAGCACCATAAAATGTAGCTCGAGATAGAATGATGCCACAAGGAGCCATGATGATTTGCTCGTTATGCGTTCTTCTTCGTCCAAATTGTGCACGAACTCTTTTCACCCTCGGGTCACGATCCGTAGATGCATTATCGTCAGGTACAACACGGCCTTCATCATGTACAGCAAAGCCTTGCTCAGGTTCGTCATCAGCAATGGAGGAAAGGTCTATTTCCTCTGCAATGGTGTCATTGGGGTGTGCCACTTGAGCGCGTTTCAGCCGCTCTTTGAGCTGGAAAAGTGCCCGGCCCCGCTCCATGTGGACACACTCAATATCTTGGTGGCTCTGCATGGCACAAGCCTTTTTTCCGTCAAGAGCAGGTGCATTGCAGCCAATGATGGCACATATACGGTGAAGGTCATTGTGAATTGGACAGTAACGGGCTCAATTGCTTGCAAGAGGCACTTTGCAGTTGTGTATGGCACAACAAGGCCGGCCAACTGTGACACCATCTACTACAACTGCTGATACCATTCGATTCACTATTATGTCGACGTAAGCATGATATTGACAGCATCCAATACAAAGGATTACCTCATCCATCTGGATCTTTGTACATTCAAACACATTTGGAACAGTAATGGCGTATTTCAGGTTGGCTATAGAGCCGCATAAGCACATTTCGCGCTTGCATAGCATCTCAAAACCGATCCTTTTGATTGCCAATATGAGGGACAACAAGTGTTGATTTGCGCCTCGCATGGTCTTCCAAGAGCGACAATATGATAAATGTGTCGTATACATGTTCAGGCTTGAGTGTAAAGCCAAATTTCCAGTCGCTAGGAGGCGTATAACCAGCTGATAGTGCAAGGTGATAAGATCGAGCACAGTTCGTTGCTGATTTCCATGCAATAAGCATATCCATACACCACAGCAAGGCCACTCTGCGTTCAACAAATTGGTGCTCGCCGGCCTGGATTATGTCCGGGATGTGATCATAGTATGTTCGTTGACCATCCTTCACATAGAAATTGTGGTGGTAAGTGATACGACATGCTGTATTTTGTACGCTAGTGGCTCGAATGTCAACTATCCTATATTAACACCCTACTATTGCAATATAATGGTACCATCCACACCGGGAGCACACCATGGCAGAGTGTGTAGAGCATGGCCTGGCGTGGCTCAGTCTTTGTGAGCCGTCGATCATTCCGTTGGCGTTCACAGTCAACATTGATACATTCGTGCTGCGGAGGGTATAGTGTACGTAGTGACGCTAAAAGTGACACATCAGCAAGCATATTCAATATCAGTGAACGGTGACCCAATACTCACAAAAGCTGAGGTCATGACCATGATACTGGATTAACGCCTCCATTGACTCATCCTGTGTCCACAACATGTCTTGATGCCAGATAACATCCTTCAGGCTGTCCCAACACATGATCACCAACGATTCCGAGAGATTGCACACCCGGGAGAGAAGGAGAACGATGGAAAACGGCAACACAAGAGGTACATTGTTGGCTGGTTGGTTGGAGGGTTGAGCGAGTAGGACATCATCTTTAAGTCTTGCTGCAAAGCTCACGAAGCGAAAGATTGCAATCAATTCATCTCCTTGGAAGGCATCTGGGTGCTGTCGCAGCAACGCGAACAAGGATGCGGGCATGGTGAAGTTTTTTTGCAGGCGGAGTCAATGCGGCGTGGAGGCGGAGGCGGAGTGGTGGACTTTCGAACTCCCGGATGTCCTCGGAATTGGGAATCCAAATTCTGGGAATTGGGAGTCTAAATTTGGGGAATTGGGAATCCATGTTCCAATAATTGCGAATCAAATTCTGAGCGACTGGAACACTCAGTAATTCGATGGATTTGTTTGGAATTCACAGGAATTTGCACGGTATGGTCTTTCGAGCTTACTGAAGTTGACACAAATACTCCTGAGCCACTTCAGGACCCAGGAATTACACGGAATTGTTTGGAATTGGTTGGAATTTGCATGGAATTGTCTTTCAAGCTCATACGACTCATCACAAATACTCCTGAGCTGCTCGAAGACCCAGGAATTGCTTGGAATTGCTTGGAATTGCTTGGAATTTGCACGGAATTGTCTTTTGAGCTCACACGACTCATCACAAATAATGCTGAGCCACTTGAGGATTGAGGAATTGCACGGAATTGTTTGGAATTGGTTGGAATTGGCACAGAATTGTCATTTCAGCTCACTGCAGTTGACACAAATACTCCTGAGCCATTCAAGGTCTGAGGAATTGCATGGAATCGTTTGGAATTGGTTGGAATTTGCACGGAATTGTCTTTTGAGCTCACACGCCTCATCACAAATACTGCTGAGCCACTTGAGGACCGAGGAATTGCATGGAATTGATTGGAATTGATTGGAATTTGCACGGAATTGTCTTTTGAGCTCACACGACTCATCACAAATACTGCTGAGCCACTCGAGGACCAAGGAATTGCATGGAATTGTTTGGAATTGATTCCCAATTCCCCCAATTTGGATTCCCATTTCTCTGAATCTGGATTCCCATTTCCCCAAATCTGGATTTCCAATTCCCCACATTTGGATTCCCATACTTGGAATTTGCATTAATATGCACATTTTCAGGATTTCAATTCTCATAATTGTTGAATTCCAAATCCCTAATCTCCCACAATTTTACAATTCTACTTCCCAAACTTCTCAAACTCTTGGAATTACAATTCTCAGAATCCCAAAGCCTGCACTTTTGAAATTCCCATTCCTAGCATTCCAAACATTGGAATTCCAATTCTCAGAATTCCCAGAACTTCAGAATCCTATATCCCAGCCCTATATTTCCCAGGGTTTTAGCATTAAATAACTGTCCAATACCATTTTGCAAAGTAGCTGACCAGTATTGCAGCAGTACTATACCATTTTGCAAAGTTCTTTAAGAGTATTGAAACAGTACATTAGATACATTGAAACAGTACCTTAAAAGTATTGAAACAGTATCTTAAAAGTATTGTCACAGTATCTTAAAAGTATTGAAACAGTACCTTAAAAGTATTGACACAGTATCTTAAATCCAACATATGGCAACAGTACTATCCTATTTCATACTGTATCTTGATAGGATTCAAAAGGTATCCTGGTAGTAAAAGTGGCCCAACTTCCTTACTGGTTTAATACTTTGATTCATCTTAGGCTGCAAGTATTCTATCCAAACTATACAGTACTTTGCTGTAAATACAGTAAAAGTAGTGAAACAAAAGGCTTGACATTATTGAAAAGCTATAAGTCTCATTTTCCTTCATACTTTCAGATGAATTTGAGCACAAGTATTATAGTTTATATCTGAATACTGTTACAATACCATGCTGAAAGTTCTGGTAATGATATTTAGTATACTTGTCAAGTACTTTCAAGACACTGTGTGACATGGTATGCTACTGTGTCCCCTGTGATAGGTCTAATTCCTTCAATAAATTTCTATGCCAGAATAATTGCTTTGTGGCATGAGTGGTGGCAACATGTTCTGCTTCAGCTGTTGACAAAGCAATTGTGCTTTGCTTCTTCAAGCTCCAAGCCACAGCTCCCCCTGTGATTGTGAACACATATCCACTGATGGATTTCCAGTGGGGGTTGGATACCCAATTGGCATCGATGTAATGAATGGTTTCTGTTGTAATCCATTGGTCCTTTCCACCATATGTTAATTCATAGTTCATCACTCCTTTTAAGTTGCAGAATATCCTTTTTAGTGCTGTTGAGTGTTTCACACTTGGGTTCCATGTGAATTGTGCAATGGTCACAGTTGTATACATGATATTGGGTCTTGTTGCATGTGCAGCATACAAGAGCTCTCCAACTGGTGTCACATATTCAATTGAGGTGTATTTCCATTCACTCTTGTCAGTTTCACTATCATTTATTTGTAGGATCATTTTCTGATCCATTGGGGTTGATACCAGTTTTGCATCCTTCATTCCAGCCTTCACAAGTATTTTCTGGATATAATGGCTTTGTGACAGGGTGATTTTCCATTGTTCATGGTCTCATTTGATATGGATTCTGAGCAGTAACATAGGCTTTCTGATGATGGTTACTGTGTACTTTTCTTTCAGCTGGTCAATCACCTGCTGATTCATCACTTGGTTGTTTGTGTAAGCCATGCAGTTGTCGACCCATATGAGTACAATAGAGAAGTTTCTGCCTTCCTGGTAGTACTATGTGTAGTAGTTGGTCCATAATCTCATATAACAGAATTCCTTTATTGTATTATTGAAATCTGTGTTCCATATGTTTCCAGCTTGCCTGAGATCATATGTTGGGTGTATGAGGTGGTAAACCCATCTTGTTCAGTTATGATCAAAACAATCATTCTTCATTGTTTTGATCATAAGTCACCCAATACTTGACTGTTTTGGACAATCCGGGGCTTAAAATAAAGCTCACGGGTAGGAGAATCGTACCCACGGCTACCCTTACCCGTTACCCATGCGGGTCGCCATACCTGTGCCATTCACTACGTAGGACTCTTCTGCACACTTGTGGGGTGGCTGTAATCCAAGAAATATCCTGAAAGCTGGATTCATTATGTCAAATTTCCTGTTATCTTTCTGGAACTGCAGGCATCCCTCCAGCAAATGCTGTCAACTATGTGAGTTGGGGTATAGTTGGCTTCATCTTTCAATATGTAATCCACAGGCATTACTTTTCCTGGTGGACCAAGTACAATTGTGTGTGGTCATTCTTTTCTATTAACATGAATTGATTAAATTTATGTCTTAGATGTGCTTTCTGCAGCTATGGACTCCAGAGTTGCTTTAGCAGTGGTGTTGATATTCTTCTGGTGCATTATATCTTTGTGTTGATGTAGACATTGTTGATTTTTGGTTATCACACTAGTTTGCAATATCCTAAGAATGGCACTATTGGGGTCAACACAATACAAGCCTGGTGGGGTAAGTAAATCTTCACAAACCTTCATACAGATTTTCAAAAATACCCTAATATTTATAGGCAACGCCATTTTCAGAAAAGCTGGCAGAGCTTGAAATGTGCACCAAATTCAGCAAAATCACTATTTTTTAAATAACTCATGGAATACTGTATGGATTGTTAAGGTGTGACATCTATTTTACAAGGTCTAGGCAGCCCCAGGCTTAGATTCTGAATATTACATGTATTACAAAATATCCAAACAATTCACCTGGTTTCAGTCACCCTTCTATGTGAGACAAATAAGTCAGCAACCAAACCTCAGATTTGCAAGTCGTAGAGGCAAAATTCATCTATGGTTCTGGGGCTAGGCAGCCCCATAATCAATGTTACACACTTGTAATTTTTACATGAAGTTATGATCACCCTAAATAATGCAAATTATATGAGACTAATAGGTCTTGCATAGATTGTTCACATGTTCAAGATTTCTTGAATGACAGGTGGGGCTGCCTAGCCCCAGAACCATGGATGAATTTTGCCTCTACAACTTGCAAATCTGAGGTTTGGTTGCTGACTTATTTGTCTCACATAGAAGGGTGACTGAAACCAGGTGAATTGTTTGGATATTTTGTAATACATGTAATATTCAGAATCTAAGCCTGGGGCTGCCTAGACCTTGTAAAATAGATGTCACACCTTAACAATCCATACAGTATTCCATGAGTTATTTAAAAAATAGTGATTTTGCTGAATTCAGTGCACATTTCAAGCTCTGCCAGCTTTTCTAAAAATGGCAATAACAACAATGCTGATGGTCTTGGAACACCATTGAGAACGTTGAGACCTCACCTGGTAGATGGCACATTCTTTGGGCAAGTTGGCTTATTTCAATTCTCCACATTTCCCTAACTATTTTGTTGTGTTTCAGGCCAAGAACCTGAAGTTGAAGTATACATTGCTTGCTAGTTTGCAGGGGTGTGATAAGCCAGTGTTGCAGTTTGTTCATGATATTCATTGTGTGCAGAGTTATTGGTTGCTTTGCATATGTTTCATTCCATTTTCAATTTTTCTTTCATTGAGGCTATGCAGTATAACTCAGGCTACATGAGAAAAATTCAAGTGTTACAAAGATATCAAGCATGGATACTAATGTTTTAGTTTACTTTTCTTCCCTTTGCACCCTCCCAAACCCAAATACTAACACTCATAGCCGGACACTTGAATACCCCCCATCCATCCTCACCAATGATAACCTCACCAGGATGCCATCGAAGATAATCTGTCCATTTCTCATTTGCATGTTCCTGGATTAGTAATTGAGTGTATATAAAATGTCAAGGGAGAGAAGGAAAAACCTTTCCAACTTCCATGCTTTTGTACCTATGTAGATATTAAATTATCATTCTTTAGCAATAAGCAATAAAGTTTACCCTTCATCGCCATTGCACATCAGAACGGCACACCCATCCTTTCCCTCTTCTCCCGTTCTCACCCACCTAGTACACACGTTGTCAGTATTACATTAGAATTTGATTATTCTTAGCTCACCCAACACAATTGGCATGGTTCCAATAATCTCTCACTTCTCCATATGCAAACAACTTACGTGCCCTGATAAAATCAGACAATTGAGACATGGGTTGTTGTGGATTATTCCCTTTCGTCCCATAAAGGTCACCCCAGAATACACAGCTGGGTTATGCATTAATGATGATTCGGAGTATGAAAATAAAAGGAAGTACGGATATCCAGAGGGCCTAAGCAGTATCATAGCGTAAGCAAGTGGCTTGAAGGTGGGCGAGACCCAGCTTTGCAATGATTGACCAGGTTGCTAAATGAAGTAAAAGTTAATCTGTACAATTCCTTTAAAGCGGGCAAGTTGGCGTACGGTACTATACAAGCGGAATAATTGATTAATGTCCCATACAGTTGCGATTAAATTAAACCAAAACATACTCATGATTATCAACAAACGTTACAGCATGGATTGGTTCCTGTTGAACAATAGTTCCATCCCAGATAGCTCGAATATCAAAATCACGTCCACGGTCCCCTGCTTCCTTGAAATTATAGTGCAAAGGGACGTCATACAGACTGATCTGGTAATTGTTGAGATAGCGGTGGCAAAAGCGAAAGTAAATTCAGATATGAGTGAAGGAGCAATGTGAAGCAGACAAAACGACGTGAAAAACCTGAGTACCAAGCGCATCGCAATACGCCCTCAAGTCATCAACGGAGTCCTTCCAAAATTCGCCAAGCGCAAACAATTTTGATTTGTCTGTGTCATTGCGCATGGTTTTGATAAAGTCCGCAATGAAATTTCTATCGATGTGCTGGCAGGCAGGATTATTAATTTGTAGCAGAGGTAACGGAAATTCATAGTGCGGGTATCAAAAAGGTGCGCAAAAGGGTCAAATTTGAGGAATTGGATACAAACCTTGACAGCATCAAACCTGAATCCGCAAGCACCAATCTCATTGATTACCCACTTACCCCACTTGATCAGGTCATTTCGAGCCTCGGGGTGACTATGCTGAATATCTGCCCCCACTATATTCAATCGAAAGACTTTAAGACCTCTTCGGGGAGATTAGAGATCGTCATCAGCTGGGAGACGCACTGAGGTAATCATAGTTCTTGTGCTCCCTATCCACGGCTTGCGCCCAATACTTGTTTTCGCCGTATATGCGGAAAACACCTTTTTTGCCTCCGTCGTTGTTGTAGTCAACTCCGGTAAAGTGATTGAAGTTCCACTTCATGTCGCTGTACTAATGGTACCCCCATACAGAAACTAAATGTATGCGACACGTTATTTAAATGTGCGTAGTCGACTTACTTTATTTCCCCGTCCAGGAAAATCAAAGGCAGTGTAACCCTATTTTTGAACTGTCAACAATGAAAATATATGAAATCGCATACATGTACTTCGATAGTATACCACCCGCTGATCTCCTTGGTCCGATCATCGTTGTCAACCTCAACAGCAAGAAACTTTTCAGTTCTGTCAGCGCCAAAGCTAATATCTGCCATGAGCTAATTCTGGCAATGAAATATATATACAGAGTAACTTACCGATGATTCATAACGGCATCCACGTAAGTTATGATTCCGTGGTCTCGCGCATATTTTACTGTAGAAATAAGTTCTTCTTTCGTACCCCATTTGGTGCGACGCTCTCCATTGCGGTCGAATTCGCCAAGGTCGAAAAGGTCATAAACGTCGTAACCAACGGAGTCTTTGGATGCAGCCTTGGTTGGGGCTTGAAATCGCGGTGACCGTTCCTTACGTTAGGTGCAAGCGAAGAATAGAGAGAATGAAACGTACGAGGGATCCACATCGCGGTTATTCCGAATGACGAGAGTTCCGGAGTAAGTTTAGCAAGTTTGTTCCAATGTCTTCCTCCTCCTTCGGAGAACCATTCAAACGCTTGAAGCTGCATTTCGCTAAGCACCTTAAATCAAGGACAGTCGCGATGAGAAGCACCATAGTATAATTGTGATCCTTGCTCGAGTATTCTGCATTTGCATGGGAAGCCATAGTGACGAACGCTCGCTGGGAGACTGGGCGATAAGAGTTGATATCGAATTTACTGACAGCCTGAATGATACATCATCGGGGCAACCCGTGCAACCTCTGACGTCGGCGGCGCTTGCTCCACTGATTCTTGCGATATCGGAACCGTTAACGTGTATTCTTCAGCCTCGCAGGCTGCAGGCTGCACGGGTGCGCTTTGGGTCATGCAGGTCATCGAGCTGGCTCTGCCGCTCACGGCACGTTCTGGGCCAGCCGCTACATCCACCAAACCAAGGGCGAGCGCACCCTGCAACAAATGGGAAACACCCATTGATGCCAACCTGAATCTGAATCCCACCAACTTCGTCTGCGTCTCGGGTGCCGAGTGCAAGCACGTGCAGAAAGTGAACGAGGATGGCACGCAGGGTATATCGTGTGCAGGGAGATGGGTTGTCGTCACAAAGCTGGAGGACTTGGGGGAGCGAGACGGCCAAATGCAAATCCTTCTCCCTAGGCGGGACACAAGTCTGGAGGCTCCTACTCTTTATCGTCACCCTTACATGCCTCATACCGTGCGTGTCCGCGCAATCCACCGCAACGCAGCATCCACTGGATTTTCCATGTTCAAGCCCGATGCCACTTGCGAGCATTTTCTCATTCGCCAGTGTGGACCATCATTTCTTGGGTCGCTCTCGTCAGCATCATTCGTGCACTCCAATCTGTCATCATGACCCCCGTAACCATTCGCTCGGGCAAGCGATTTGTCCGAAAAACGCATTTCAACTTTGTTACAGCCGTTGTTTCCACGCTATTGGCTGGGGCCAGTGGGTGGCTGACCACGCCAGGGTGTGCTGAATTCAGGATGGTCACCGGCCGTGTTCAAAGGACTGGTCACCGCTGCGGTCAATCGACTTGCCTACGAAATGATTGACATCCTGTGCATGATCATATCAATTGTGGGGATTCTGTTCACTATCATTTTTGGACCATAACCCTTGGGCTCTAGTGCAACCCGAGCAGATTTCCCTCATCTGTCTCTCCCTTTCGTACCTTTGGCGTTGGCTCGATACAGGCATGAAGCAGTCCACCTCCCGCGGCGTTGTCGGGACGCCCATCCCACTCTTTTTCTCGCATGTCGTTGCGTTGGCCCTGTCGGTGGTATCTTTTGTATTCCACAAGATGAAAGACTCGACGAGCAGCATTGCTTCCTATGTGAGTGATGCGTTGCTCATGGGTGCTACAGTTTTTGTTACTGGTGTAACGGTGCACTCCTTTTTGATTGTTGTGACGGCTCGATGGGCAGTCGTATCTCGGACAAAACACTCCTTAACGTTTCCGGTGTTTGGGTAATTTGCTGCTACTTTAAACTCACGCTCCTTGTCATTCATCCTGGAACGATCTTTGTTACAACACTTATTATTGTTACTGGGTTTGTGTGAAGTAATAATAAAGCTGAACCTGAGGGACGAGGTCTGACGGAAGGGTCCCAACAATGACATCCAGAATCGCGGCGCTCTGAGACTCGTTGAACTGGTCACTCCAATCGTAGTGGCCTTTCTGATTCCCGTGTGATTCCATTTAGAGATACTAGAATATGTACTGTGACAGTCCGCCATGTAGTATAAACTGATCGCCGTAAATGATGCAGTCAGTCCGAGTCTGGAATCACAGATCTAGAATGAAATACATGTATTATGAGGGCCCGCCCTGCCTGCATTCCGAGTCCTCACCTGGCACAATGGGACTATCAATCTTCTGAGACGGCGCCAGACCCGGAGCCTTCGGAGTCCTCACTTCCAGATTCAGAGTCCTCACCTCCGGGCTCGGGTTTATGGTGACATTCTGCGTTGCGGAGCAACTCGCCCAATACATCTTTCCCTCCGGTAAAGAGCTTAGTAGTAGCTGGGGTGGAGCGAGGATAGCTGCGGTTTAACCCTATGACGGGAGGGACATTGCGGTGGCGCTCTGGTTCCATGGCAAGGCGAACCATAGAAGCTTCCCGATCTGCCTGCAACTTGCGCTGCCCCGCAAGTGGTATCTCTTCCCCCAGAAGCCGAGTTTCCATCTGAGACATTTCCACCCTCTTCCGCAACAGCATCTCCTCATACAGTCGCACATCGCGTGTGATTTGGGTATACTGGATAAGGTTCTGCATGAATTCTGGTGATCGTTGACAGGGAATGGCTCGCATGATGTACTGAGAAAAATAAATATATTGATTTTTTTATACTCGAAGCACCAGACGCTTACATGGGTGATGTCCAGGGGCCAATACCCTGACAGATCATGGTCAAGAATTGTATTCAGATCCGCATAGCGGCTGTGGGAGGGGGGATCTTGCACCGAGGTGCGTTGCTTGTCGACAGGGTTCATAGGAGATAAGGGAGTGTTTCGAACGTATATCTTGACCTTATACGTGGTGGCACCCTAACTGGGACCCCAAAATTAAGAGTCTCATCCTAGACGGCTTTAGGCCTACAAACCCATTACAATTCCACTCTCAACTAACTTTGAGGATACGGAGAGTAACAAGAACAGAGCTACTGGAAGAATAAGAACGAGAACTATGTGCGCCCTCCGTCAAACCACGCTGCCCGCAGACAATACCCAAGGACGACCGCACGCCAAGAGAACGCCAAACACCAAAGGCAGGGCAGCAGACGGGAGCCAGGAACTGGCCAACGCAGAACAAGCCAGAACCTACCTAGAAGACAAACAGGTAATAGACTCGGAATCTGATCTCTCGCTCACCACTCTGTCAGAGCTACTCAGGTTAGCCGCAGAAGAAATCAAACCCATCGAGCTCAAACCGACGGCCAACGTCATTCGTGCCCTATCTTTGTTAATCGATGGGCATGCCAGAGAGCTGGAGTTAGAGCGAGGGCTCCGGACCCATTCCAAAAAACTCATGCAGCAATTAGACAACCTTGGTGCCCATCTGGAAGTCACGCTCGAACCGACACTCGAAGAACTCTCGAAACGTATAACTAAAGCAGTGGAATTAAACTTACAGGACAGGCTTTGCAGGGCCACTGAAGACTTAGGAAAAGCGGCCACAGACATGAGGCTTGAAATAGCCGCAGCTGCGGGTAAAATCTCGGACACTTCACAAAAACTAGACTCCACAGCTAGTTCTTACAAAGAAGCCCTAAACAAACACCAACCGCCGCCGCACGCAAACATAGTCTCTCACCTTGATCCTCGCGCCCAAGCCAGAGAAGCCATAAAAGCGAGGCAGATACTTCTCGACATGGCTAGTCATGCAGAGGGAAGAGGGGAGATGAGCAAGATGAGTCTCACTGAAATTGTAGATAAGGCTAACAACGCTCTGAAAAAGATCAAAGCTGCGCTGGAACTCAAGATCAAGGGAGCAACCAAGTTGAGGAGTGGAGGAGTCCTCCTGAAGCCAACTCGGACAAGATGGCATGCTGGATCTTGGACAAGACAAACGGCAAAAACTTCCTCGACACGTTCTGCCAAAACACGACAATTAAACAGAGAACCTTCGTGACAATAGCCCACTTCGTACCGCTTTCGTTTCGCACGGATGAAACAAGAGATCTCCAGGAAATAGAAGACATAAACGGGCTCACGGAGAACACCATCATTAAAGCACAGTGGGTAAAACCACCGGGTAGGCGCTCACCAAATCAAATCTGCGGCCACGTCATACTCTCCTTCGCGACACCGGAGGCCGCGAACACGGCTATACTAAAAGGAATACACATCTGCCACAAACAAATCAACGTCACCAAATGCAAAAGGGAACCTACACGATGCATGAAATGTCAAGGCTGGGATCATCATACGGCAAGCTGTAAGGCAGAAAAAGACACCTGTGGTACATGCGCCAAAGATCACCACACAGCTGACTGCATGCAGGAGGCCCAAAAATCATGCACACCATGCCAACAGGACGGTCATGCCAGCTGGGATAGAGCCTGCCCCACATTCCTGAAAAAATGCGAGGAGCTAAACGAGCGGCTAAGTGATAACACACTTCCGTTCTTCCCAACTAACGAGCCATGGATGCAAACTAGAGGGGGTTACAACATGCAGTTCAGCAACAATACACCCAGCTCGACGTCAGTCCTTCCCAACCAGGCCGCCCCCCTCCCATCGCTCCCAGATTATACGGGCTATGCGAGGGATGATTTTAGGACCTGCAACAGAGACCCAAGAGGCTCTCACAAGACTACGAGCATCCGCATGCAATCGAGGCTACGGCAAACCACTTTAGGTTTTGAGGGACTTGACGGCAATGAAGTGGCGTCCTCCTCCAACAGAACACCGCTAGGACAGCCACCACGGCCCGCCAGCCAACCAGAACCCGCAGCTGGCCCCTCCCGGCAAGGCAACAGGAGCTGGTTCGACGATAATCCACTCCCGCCCCCCTTTTTACGAGAAATGGAAGAGACAGCCCCATAAACGCAGAGACAGGGCTCATGACAGGTAACTCAACACGCACAACTATGAGACTAAAAATTTTACAGATAAATCTCAACAAATCTTCCGCCGCACAATGGGAGCTTAACAATGACTATGCTACAATGGGATGAGACGTCGTCCTACTACAAGAACCTTACATTGACTCTTACGGCAACACGAAGGCATCGCACAAGTGGCAGGTGCTCTATCCGACCTCAAAAAACACACAACAAAATGCCATCAGATCTGTCATTTTAGTCAATAACAGATTGGACAAAAACTTGTGGAAACAGCTAAGTGTCCCAGATTCTAACGACGTTGTCGCTATGCAACTCAGCGGGACATACGGACAGATAGCATCTTCAGCATTTACAACGACTGCCATAATTCTGATGTGACAAAGATTGCGGGAAGGATCTCCAAGGAGCTCACCTCAGGGGCGGACAGCGCGAGACGACAACTGATCTGGGGCGGGGACTTCAACAGGCATCACCCCGTGTGGGACGAAGAACACAATATGCACCTTTTTACAAACAGGGCCATGGAGGAGGCAGAAAGACTCCTTGAAACAATAGCTGACCTCGACATGGAGATGATCTTGCCAAAGAACATCCCGACATTAGAAGCATGAACACCAAGAATTGGACACATACGGACAACATTTTCTGCTCGACAGCTCTCAGGGATCACTTAACGCTATGCGACATGGCCCCGGATGAACGACCAACAGGAACAGACCATGTACCTGTCAAAACCATCTTCAAGATCGAAACAGTCAAGATGCCACCAGAGCCTTCAAGGAACTTTCGAGAAGCCAGCAAAGACGCTCTTAGAGAACGACTCGCTGCTAACCTGCTCATTCTACCCATCCCCCACAAATTACTGACGACGCGTCTTTTCAGCAGGCTGTGACGAACCTAACAAAAGTGATACAAAAGACAATAGATGAAGTAGTCCCCCTCTCCAGACCATGCCCGCATTCCAAGAGATGGTGGAATCCCGACCTAGATGCACTACGCCAAATTAAAAAAGAGCTGAGTGCAAAATCGTATATGTACCGAGCACTACCCCACCATCCCTCACATGCTGCTATGCGAGACGCCAGGAATCGACTAAGCCAAGAAATCCTCAAGGCCAAAGAGGATCACTGGAGGGGATTTCTGGAAGAGGCGAGTGGGAGCGATCTCTGGACCATTAATAGTTACATCTCAAACCCGGGGGGAGACGGCAGTAGAGCTAGGATCCCAACGCTCATTAAAGGAGCTGGAAGAGAAGCCTGGGTTGCGGATACTAACCAACTCAAAAGCCAAATGCTCTCGGAAACATTCTTCCCCCCCCGCCTCAAGAAACTTGTATCCCAGATGACTTCACTTACCCCGAGCCTGTGCCCTCGGATAACGAAGTTATGAAAGAGCAAATCTGACAATGTATAGGAAAGCTCAAACCATACAAGGCCCCAGGGCCCAACGGCATCCCTAATATGATCCTTAAAGAATGTACTGATTTACTTTTGGACCACCTCCACAGGATATTCAATGCCGTGATCAAACTAAAAACATACCACCCTCCATGGCACGAATCTATTACAGTTGTACTCCCAAAGCCGGACCGGCCAAGATATGATGTGCCAAAAGCGTGGCGGCCAGTCGCACTTCTAAACACAATTCCGAAGGTCCTGACGGCAATACTGGCGGAAAAGATATCGCAGCTCACAGAAAAATACCAACTCCTACCCACCCACCACTTCGGAGGAAGACCAGGACGAACGACTATGGACTTCATGCAGCTTCTCATAAACAGAATAAAACATGCATGGCGAAACAAGAGAGTCACGACCATGCTCTTCCTAGACATAGAGGGAGCCTTCCTGAATGCAGTCCTGGACAGGCTGCTGCACAACATGAGGAAGAGAAGGATACTGGAGGCCTTGGTACTACTCACAGAGAGGGTGCTAAAAGGAAGAATGACACGGCTAAGATTTGATGACTTTTTTTCAGAGCCTTTTGAGCTGATCAATGGGATCGGACAGGGAGATCCGGTCTCCATGATAATCTACCTTTTCTACAACGCTGACCTATTAGAGGTGCCCAGGTATAAATCAGAACTTGCGCTTGCCTACGTGGATGACACGGCTCTTTGTGCGGAAGCGGGGAATTTTGAAGATGCTCACAAGCTGATCAAGGACATGATGACAAGGGAAGGAGGGGCGCAAGACTGGGCTAAGGATCACAACTCCAGATTCGAGCTCAGGAAATTCGCGCTGATCAATTTCTCACGGAAAAAGAACATAACTCAGCCTAGTATGGAACTGCAAGGTACTGTAATAAAGCCGACGACATTCCACCGCTTCCTAGGAGTACTCTTCGATCAAGAGCTAAGATGGAAAGAACACCATAAAAAGGTGATCGCCAACGCCACCAAATGGACGCTGATGCTCTGTAGGATATCTAGAACTCGAGGCAGACTCTCAACAAAGCTACTGAAATGGCTCTATGCTGCCATAGCAATCCCCAAGATGTCCTACGCAGCCGACATATGGTACACCCCGTTACACACAGTCGAAGGCTCAAACAAAAGAAGAGGGTCAGTGGGACTGACTAGGAGCCTGGAAAGGATCCAGAGGATGGCAGCGGTGCCCATCTCGGGAGCCTTGAGGACCGTGCCCAACGACCTGGTGCTTTTGCACATGGGTTTACTACCTATGGAACTAACTTTACACAGAATCTGCCATCGCGCGGCCATGAGAATGGCGACACTTCCAGTCACACACCCACCCCCTTTACAGGCCGCTTAGAACATGTGCAAGGCATTACGTGATGCAACACAGATCCCCTCTACACGTCCTTACCCACATATACAGGATCAAGCCTGATGACATAGAGCCAATCGCTGCGAAAACGGCATGTGAAAATGAACTCACACCCTTTGAGGTCAATGTCGACACTACTAGAGAAGACTCCATAAGACGCTGCGACAATGACCACTCCAACATTAAGGTGTACACAGATGGGTCAAACATAGACGGTGGAGTAGGAGCCACGGTGGTACTCTATAGAACAGGATGCACAGCACCCAAAATCCTGTGCTACTACTTAGGCTCAAACCAGAGGCACATGACGCTGGAGGCTGAGATAGTCGGGACAATGTTAGCGCTAAGGCTGATTGAAAGAGAGAAGTCCCCCACCTCCATCTCCATCTACGTAGACAGTCAAGCCACTTTACTGACGACAGCTACCCCCAGACAGAAACCCAACCAGCACCTTATACTAGAACTACGCAAGCTTATAGGGATGCTCAAGAAAAGACCAGGGGGACGGTGCATACAAATCACGATCAACTGGATCTCGGCACATAGTGAAGTACAAGGCAATGAAAGGGCTGACAGAGAGGCGAAGAAGGCCGCGAAGGGCAATAGCAGCAGAAAGTCAAGCTTACCCAAATACTTGCAGAAACACTCACTTCCAGCCAATGCAACCACAATCAAAGGTCACTACCTCAGGACTCTAGCTGAAAAATGGGAAGAAACCTGGAAGAAATCCCCGAGATACCCCAAGCTAAGCAAAATTGACCCGAGTCCGGGCATGAGGGACTACCAAAAAATACAAGCTAAGATCAGCAGGACTCAACTCTGCCTACTAATGCAGTTCTGCACAGGACACGTCCCGCTCAACCGCTACCTGCACAAGACCCGCAAGGCCGAGACCGACGTGTGCATGGAATGCAGCGAAGGCATCGAGACCGTACATCACTTTATTTTTGAGTGCAGAGCACCCGATGAAGAACATAGAAAACTCAGGGCGGCACTGGGACGAGATGCGACGTCGATTCGATTCCTCCTGGCCACTGTGCCAGGAGTCAAAAAATTCATGGAGTACGTTAAGAACACAGGACAGTTCTGCTAGCGATATAGATTCCTCCTCCTCCTCTCTCCCTTCTCCTCCCCCACACCCCTGCTCCAAACCGGGAGCTCCGGAGCCGCTTCTACTCTTACTTTTCTCTCTTGTCTCGCGCCTCTCCCGTGCAAGCCGACTCTCAGCTGAGCACTTGCTAGCTTCCAACCATGAAACAAAGTACACGCCAGATACAAGAGGCTGCCACCTCACCAGTTACATGCTGGCATCTAAAACATCACAGGAAGTGATGGACCTCTGGGGGGCGTATGCCCGTCAGGGGAGCATTTGCAGCTAGAGGGACAAGGCAAGGACAGGGTCCTTATTTAGTTAGATCTTAATGCCTCACATGTAAAGTCCGATATAGGGTACACCCTAAGTGACTATAATTTGGACAAAAAAAAAAAAAAAAAAAGAAGGGAGTGTTTCTGCAGACTCGGAGCTGCGGCGCCATGGGAATACTAGTGAGACCCCTGATTCAGGTAAGTTATGTAAGTTACTGTGCTTTTTAGCTAAGTTGGCGGAGCCTAAAATAATATCTAAAAACAGCAAATTCCTGTAAAAGTCTACATGACGGCTCCTCATCGGAGTGATACCAAACTGTTTGCTAGTGAAAGAATTAGTACTATAGATATATAATACACTGAGGCCTGTAAAATGTGATATGAGGTCTTAATATTGTGAATTGCTGCATTTGATGGAATCACACCTACTAAAACTGAAGCTTTGAGAAACTGCTTTTCTTGTCCAGATTTCTTTTGACAAGAATGGGCCAGCCTTAACCCAGACCACCTTGAACTTGAAGTTGATGAAGATACTGTACCAATCCAG
The DNA here is from genome assembly GCA_963556145.1 of Hygrocybe punicea. Taxonomy (NCBI): domain Eukaryota; kingdom Fungi; phylum Basidiomycota; class Agaricomycetes; order Agaricales; family Hygrophoraceae; genus Hygrocybe; species Hygrocybe punicea. Next base: position 1,490,457 of record OY744465.1, read on the forward strand.
TCAATTCACCACCCCCTGTGATGTGTGACACCTCCAGTGAATTGACCAATTCACCAGATGCATTAGGAAAATTCACCACTTACTTTTTGAGTACTCAAAAATGATACACAACCTCAATATTCCTACCCAGATTATACATTTTTATTTACCCTGCCCTACACTATCTATCCGTGACTTTCTGGCTTTCCAAATCCATCACACAGCAGACCTCCCTGCCAATGATACTTGTATTACAGACCAACCTCCAACTGCCACCATCACTGACATAAAATATCTTCTCTCAGTCCTGCCACCCCCGCATGCTGTGGTGAAAGATCTGTATCAATGTCTGCAGGCCACCTCACCCCTCAAAGCTGCATCATTGGCCTGTCCACAGATCATAGCAGTGGCATCAAAGAGATTCCCACTCTGGATCATGACCTACTTGTCTGCCATGCAGCACATCCTCGACAATCAGCGTGCATGGTCTCTGGCTGACCACTCTCTGTCAAAGCTGCATGCAGATGACGACCTGTCCAAGGGCATTGTGGCCAAGGTTCACCACCTCCTGTCAAATTTGCCATGGACTGGGTCAATCCAGGGTTTTCGTGACAAAGAGAACATCATACACTTACACAAGTACCTAACAAAAGCATGGCTCGGGACAATCCACAAAAACCAGATGTTGGACCTCTTGCAACAAGATCTCCTGCAATCAAGCTACGAAGGAGATGGTATCATCATTGAGCCTGCAGAATTCAAGGGGACCTTACAACGAGCCCATTCACGCCAAAAACATCCTGCCAGGGGTCACACACATTACCTAGGACAGTTGTTAGCTTCCGGAGCACAGCGATACCTCGGGACCATCATGAACACTCAAAACACTCACTGGAATGCGATCATATTTGATTTCCAGGCCCATCGCATTTGGCATGGTGATTCTCTCAGCTGGGAGATGGAAGAGAAGGTTAAGTGGGTGCTCGATTGGTGGACATTTAAATACACGTCAGTCCAGTTCACATACCAGAGCCTACTGATCACACATCAAGCCGATTCAATCTCATGTAGCCTTCTGGCAGGGAATGCATTGTTCCATTTCTTCTTGGCAGCAGATCACCCCTTGATCAATCCCAAAAACATCATGGTGGGGAGGTTGGAGGTCTTGCATCGTGTCTTCACCCAACATAAGAATCAGGTCAGTATTTCATATGCATGTATGGGACACACACACTGATGGACAGGCAGTGTGCTGCAGTCGAGGCCTCTGCTATGTCTCCCTACCAGCCAAGCATTCTCATGCCATGGCCAGCAACCAATGATGGGGATTCAGACATTGATGTCAGATCAGTTCATTCCATCAGATCTGACAACACATCAGCATCTGGGGATATCACCGACAGTGAGTTGTCATCATCATCCTCTTCTGAATCTGATGACGAGAACATATCCCATGCCCAGAATAAGGCGTTGGGACCCAGTAACCAGGCGGTGGATGCAAAAGGGGTTGTCACAAACAAAAAAGGCACAGGCAAAATTCAAATTGACTCCTCAGTGTGCACAGCACTTAGCTGTGGGTCAGGTCCATTGTTAGCCTTCTTCAAGCCATGTTCCCCGGAGGAACACAGGCCAAATTTGGCCAGGGTTAGCCAACAGATGTATAAGGAGGCGGATGACTCACAAATTGAGGAAGCTGCAGTCAAGGCTAAGGCTGAAAAGGCTAGCAAGAAACAAGAGCTAGCAATGCTCTGGCAACGTAAGCTTCATAAACAGAAGTACGAGAAGGAAATTCAAGAGGGAATCCGAAGCCCACGGGGAACCAAATGGAAAATAACCCAGCTGGATTTGATGGATTCTGGACTGACCAAGAGGGGCAAACTGGACTTGGCAGAAGAAACACGGCCAGCTCGTCAGCTGGAGAAAAGAATAAAAAACTGTGATCACAAACCTCAGGGCTGAAAACAAAAATGAGAGCAGCGTTCTGCCAAATACCATAATTGGTTTACACCACTGTGTTGGAGGATGATTGAGCAAGCCAGTAAGGTTGCAGGATGGGATATGAGTGCCAGCGCAATTGTGAAGATTGCCAAAGGCAGAAATCCAGAAATATTCAGGCAGCTAACACGGGAGACTGTGAAGGGTTGGATCGATTGGTCAGGACCCAAGCTGAGATGGTCAGATGAAACCCTCCGCAAAGCTAAAGCTGGGAATACCCCGGGGCATTCCAATGGAGGACCATGAGGAATATTTGTGAGTAACCAGCATTGACATCCTGGATAAATCATTGAGATCTTGCCTAGAGTGAATACTCTGCCATGGCTGAAAAAATTAAGCAACAACTGATGGTGCTTCATATGTCAAGAGCACCAATATCAGTTATTAGCGTCCGAGGGATCATGGTCGCCACAATCATTCAGGAAGAGCCAGCAATCATGCAGCGTGTGTTCAATGATGGCTCAAAGTTCCAGGCCTCCGACACCTTCATCTGCAGATGGTTAAACAGTGCATTGGGTTAGACCTGTCGTAAAGAAACCTGGGCTGCTCACAAGTTGCCTGATGATTGGGAGGATCAATGCGAGAAGTCAGCAATATGAAAGGCATACCTTATCAAGGAATATGATATTCCCAATGAACTTTTCAGCAATTCCGATCAGACACAGTGGCTCTATGCACCTGGCGACAAGTTAACATATGCTGAAAGAGGCTCCAAGCAAGTGTCAGTAATAGGTTCCGCAGAGAAGCGAGCTTTCACCATGATGGTAACAGTCACCGGTGGCGGCACTTTGCCACCGTTCCAAGCAATATATCATGCGAAAACTCAATGATCATGCCCTGATCCCAGCTCGGCACACTATGCAGATGCTATTCAGGCTGGAATACGATTTGATCATTCTGGAACTAAAACATACTGGTCAAATCAAAACACCATGCACCTCTTCATCGACAATATTCTTGCACCATACCTGGAGGAAAGAAAGGTAAGGTTAAAAAGGTCACCGAACCAGCGCTCATTGTGGACAATTGATGTATGGAGTGTCTGTCATTCTGAGGAATTCTTAGATTGGATGTACAAAGAGCACCCGACAATCTTGATCGATTTTGTGCCCGGTGGATGCACAGGAGTGGCCCAGCCTTGCGATGTTGGCATCCAAAGGCCATTTAAACACATCATGAATCAGTGTTTTGTCGAAGATGTCATTAGTGAAATGCAGGGGTTTACCCACCATGTATAATGCATTTGATTTGGTATTTTTATTACATTATGAATTCTTGGAAAAGTGCTGATGTTTTTACATAATGAGGTGAATATAATACATACCTACAAGTTTGATTATCCAGGGGTACAAAAATTCTCAATGCAATCATATCTAATTCTGCTTTTAAAGCCCAGGGGTACAAAATACCCCTCAAACTCCAAATGGTCCAAGTTTTCAGGGGTATTTTGTACCCCTGGGCTTTAAAAGCAGAATTAGATATGATTGCATTGAGAATTTTTGTACCCCTGGATAATCAAACTTGTAGGTATGTATTATATTCACCTCATTATGTAAAAACATCAGCACTTTTCCAAGAATTCATAATGTAATAAAAATACCAAATCAAATGCATTATACATGGTGGGTAAACCCCTGCATTTCACTAGATGTCATAACCATGGCACTTACCCAATATGATAAGGGAGAAGAATTCCGTCTTGATGACCACCTGCCAACCCTTCGTAACGCAAGTGTCAGATGGTTGTGAAAAGCCTACACCACCCTGAATAAAAAAGAGATTGTGCAAAAGGTTAGTCCCCATCAAACGCCTTTGAATTCATTGTGACTCACCAAGAAACACTGGCAGGCCTTCTGTCTATGTGTCATTAGGAAATGAAACCTTTCACATGATAGCCTCAGATCACACGAGATGCAAGAAAAAATAAGGAACTATGCACCAAGAAGGATCCCTTCTGGGATGAGTTGACCTGTGAAAAGGACCGCCATCAACAACCGAAGACTTCATCGATGATCCAGACGACGAAGATGACCTATATGACAGTGATGCATGTCTGAAAGATGTGCTAGCAGCCATTCACCAAGAACCAATTCCCCCCAAAACGCTTTCGTGTGTCGCGTCCCGTGAGAACGGTGGTTTGGCCATGGCAACTGACGCTGAGAACCTTGATGAGGTACTGAAGCCCGATGTCGAAGAAGAGATGGGGAGGGGGAAGAGGAAGAAAAAGGCAAACACTCTCTATAGCGTGAAAGACTTCATGAGGCATTGGGATGGAGAGCCATCTGACATTGAGTAAATTATGACTGTTTTCCTACAGCATGTTTTGATTACATGTAATTACCATATTTAGAAAATTACTATATTTAGCGATGGTCTGGGCAGTTCGCCAGGCCTGCCCATTACGCGTGACATGCGTGACATTTCACTGGTTTGAGGTTGAGTGTGACATGTGACCAGTGAACTGACCGGATTGGTACAGTATTCAAAACCTTTTCAGACCTTCAGAAAATGCTTCTGAAGCTGGTTTGGAGCTCCAGAAGTTGTGACAGAAGCCTGAGGGCAGATTGAAGGGGTTTGTGTGAGAGGAGGCTTTTTCTGACAGGATTGATTTTATAATTACATACTTTGTTGGTTCAGATTTATTCTGCACTCAGGCTGCCACACCTTTGTTTTTCATTTCATTTTTGTCCCTTGTCTTCTTTTGGACATCATTGTTTATTGTTCTTTTCCTACCCCTGCCAATGGTTCGAGACTAGTGTTGCCTCAACTCAGCTGGTCAGGAAAAGCTGATCCTGGTTTTGAATTTTTGGTGCACAATCAGCTTTCTCACAGGCTGATACTTGCCAGTGGTGGCCATGGTCTATCATATGATACCTACCAAATGTTGGCCTTTGAAAATGCTGGTTGTGCACCAACAACTTGAATTCAGAACTGGGATCAGCTTTTCCTGACCAGCTGAGTTGAGGCAACACTAGTGCCATGAATCGAGACCAATCATGAACACATCCCCTCATGACCTTGCTGTACAGCCTGTACCAAATAAGCCAGATACATCCTTGTTCAACATTAAAGCATACTGTTGTGACAGCGAGTGTCGGTGTGGTTCCGGACTGGGAATGACAGGGGTGATCGACTAGGAAGTGATCAGAGGGGGTTAGCAGCTTATCAGTCATGATGTGAAGAGGAATCCTAGTGGTGTCCAATGGTGGGAACGTTGAGTCCGACACTCCTGGTTGATTCCGATGTGTCAGGATTGAGTCCAATGAGGTGGAGTGTGTCGGGGAGTGAAGACAGAGACACATGGAGACCATGTAGGTCGTAGACTACTATCTGATTGTGGTCTAACATCAAATTTATGAGTGGAAGGTACAGCGAGTAGTTCAGACTGCAATAGTGAGGGTACAGCATAACTTGTTTTTATGGTGTGAAACCTGTCTACTTTATACAGTGTCGGACTTGAAATCTATGGACTAGCACAGATAGGAGGTCTCTACAAACATAACAAATGTACAAAGGGAGTGAGAGGATATGTTGGTTCATTTGTTGGTGTCGAATATGAAATGTCGTGGTTGCATGGGGGATGGACCCAACAGACAGGATCCAGTCTAGTCATGTTCAAGTTCCTTCAGAACAGGTAGCACGCAGTCTGCAGTGTTCAGTTAGTGCGCTCATGTCGCAGTGTAGACTTCATCATGATGGTGAAGGAGATCAGTGTTTGGGTGGACTTGATGCGAAATGCGTGATCAATCCCAAAAGAGGTCGAGTGAGTTGGACTGCAATGTGGCTCCAGATGTGACGTTGGGTCTCAGACCGATTTGGCATTTGTTGTGGACTGTCTGTTTATGAGGGGTTCCGCACTCATAGAGGCTAGGTGCCTCTACACTGTCTCCCATCCTGATATCATATGACAAACTGATATGCAATGGCAATACTTAGAAGGGCCTAACTCACAGGTCTAAAATTAGGACACCACACCTATACCCACCGCACCTGTACCCTTCCTGTTTATGGGCATGCAGCCAGGCCATACCCATTCCACCTCAGGTATGGCACTGGCAGGTGCCCATCCCAGACACCTTGCAAATGACGTCCACATGCCAATTGATGTGATCCATACATGTTTGCAAGGTGGAAATTGGAATGGGGGCACTTGGACAGTCTATCAGATCCTGGGCCACTCCAATGTTTAGTCTGGTTTTTGGGTAACCCCACACACAGATTGCTCTTTGATGTAATCCAAACCTCCTCTGTAGCAACCAAATAGCTGCCAGTGCTTTCCTCATCTTACCTTGACTCTGATGTGAAGTTAATTGTTGCCAAAGACTGCCAATGACATGATCTGTAACAAGATGAGAACAAATATTGTATCACTAGCACATTGCTATGATTCTTGGATGGCAATGCCAGGAAATCATCAGCACATAACACAAGAAATCAAGAACCTCTGAGTCATCATTCAGAGTTTGAAAGCATACTAGTAATCATGATGCCACTGGCAGGATCTTTTGGATGTAAGGGTTCAAGTTGTATATCAAATTAATTAATTCAGGGCTGCTAGCATAAATAATGGAGCCACCCAAGTGATTCCAATGAAATATGACTACACTGCTGTTGTGCTCACAGTGTCCCTGAGACCTAGAAATGGCAGCATCAGAAATAGATAAGATTTAACTTAAATTCAATTTTGTATCAGAATCCTATCTAAACTCAGTAATGGGGGTAACTAATATGAAAATTGAATAGAATTCATCATCAGTACAAGTCAGCATCTTTTTACATAAATTTCTATGGAAACTGGCCACAATCCAGCCTGGTTCATGGCACTGGGCCAAGTACAGACCTCAAGGAGAGAAACTGACATTGAATCAGTGCTGGGCAAAGACTTAGCAGTGATTTTCAAGCATGAGGATCCCTTATTCAAACTTGAACTCCACCTAACTTCTGAGCTCAAATTCAAACCTTTCAAGTTGCCAACCTTCAACCTTCTTCTCAACCACAACCTCACCAACTTGAAACCGCTTCATCAACCACAACCTCCCTGTCCCCTCCACCATGTCTACACCTAGTAGAGCAACAGACTCAAAATCACCTCTTCTACATTCAAGTTTCCACCCCTTCTGCCATTCACTACTGTTGCCACAGTCCGGTCTTTTTTGGGACTATTGTAAGACCATGGCTGGACTGTTGCAAATTAAAATTCAAATAAATTATCAGAAATCTCGGAAATATTCTGGTATATAGTCGACATAGCAGAGCAGTTGGTAGAATATTTCCAGAAGATTATTAATTTTTATTTTGCCAATGGTCTGGCCATGGTCTTGCAATGGCCCAAAAAAAGACTGGACTGTGGCAACACTACTGTTCACTGACCCTCCCTCTTCTAAGTGTGCTAAGATGATGCAGTCTGCCTTGTTTTGTTGTGGGGTGGCAATGGGTAGCCACTGCAGCAGGCAAGGAAAAGCTTTTTTTCTATCCTTATAATGCTAGTAGTTTGTGGGGTAGTTTCAAAGTTAGTGCCGGCCTCAGGCTGCTCATGAGCAGAATTGTGATAATATATTTTGTGATTTTGCTACCACGAAATATTGACAATAATATTTATTTATCTATTTATTTCCACCTGGTGCACCATCTTCCCACACAAAATCTGTGTTGGGTTGATCATGATGCCAAATCTGTGGAGCTGAAGCCAGATGTTGGACAGAGGCTGCCCTTTTTTTTTGAGGCATGGCAGAACCTGGCCAAATCCAGCCACTCAGGTCCCATAGTTGAATCAGGATGGCTGACCAAGCAGGTGTAGTGTTGCCACGACTATAGCCGATGTTTTTTGAAAAATTGCCTTTTTAGGCTAGTAAAATTAGCTAAAATTATGAAAATATTTGAGGAGATGGGCAAAGCCAAAAGCTGATGGGTCACTTAAGGGTGCTAAGAATTTGGTGCTCAATCTTCAGAGTTATTCAACCATAGCTGTTGAGTCTATAGCTGACTAGACTCAACAGCTATGGTTGAATAACTCTGAAGATTGAGCACCAAATTCTTAGCACCCTTAAGTGACCCATCAGCTTTTGGCTTTGCCCATCTCCTCAAATATTTTCATAATTTTAGCTAATTTTACTAGCCTAAAAAGGCAATTTTTCAAAAAACATCGGCTATAGTCGTAGCAACACTAAGCGGGTGTAAGGCACTGGACCATGACAAGTCACAATATAACCCTTCAAATCACTATTACAGCACTGGCAGGTATGTAGTTACTCAAGTTGCTTCACTTTTTTTGCTGGCAGCTCTGAATTGATTGTATATACAACTCTTGCATATAAAAGATCTTGACATGACAGCCTGTTGAGGCAGTAACTTTCAAAAGTTCTGAGTCTTTGAGTGGAGTGCCAAGTCAAATTCAAAGTTCTATACTGACTCAGGGTCCTGATGATATGAAACCACACATATCATGTGATGAATCTGACATCAAGCTTGCCCTAAACATTCCTGTTTCATAAGTGTTCACATTTCTCTTTTCACCCTTTTTGCTGTGTGTTCTTTTCAAAACCCAGGAACCTGCCATGCCTGTGCTTATCCCCTCTCAGGGATACCCAACTACCCAGCAGATGCACCAAGTCCATCATTACGGCTTCGCAGCTTTCCCAGGCCCTCTGTAATGATGGCCCATTTGAAAAGTCGACTGGAGTCAGAGATAGCTGACTCACTGACCTCAGGGTAAGTTCAATTCGAATCTGAATTGGTCATTACAGCTCTGAGAATATGTTACAGTTGCAATTGTAATGCCACCTGCCAAGTGCCTTGATGAGCAGGTAATGTCGAATTTGACTCCCTTTTTGTAGATACTCAAAACAAAATTTCCTATTTAGAGTCCTCCTCCCCATGTCTGTGCAGTACATTCATTTAGCTGATATGTAATAGTCCTAACTTAATTAGTATGAGACTCAGAATGTCCATGGACTGTTGGCACAAATCAAAATAAACTGGGATTCGAACTATGAAACTAATATGTACAACACATGAAAGTTTCACAAAACCTTGGCCCATAGGTTGCTGAATACAGCAATCTATGGTTAACACGGTAAGTTGGATTGACATGTTCAGAGGCTGGTTATAAATATATTTCATATATAGATGGACTTGAACACTGCTCAGCAGTTATGAATTCTTTTATCAATCATTGAATCCAGGCCACGAGGACCCTCATGTGACCATGATGTGCGATTCATAGCATGCATTCCCAGCCTTCTGCATTCCCAGCCTTCTTGACCTCAATGGATCATGATTCAGCATTCTCTCAAACTTGTTACTGCAGTCGGATATTTCTGTCACGACTAGCGGTCGTGTGATGGATCAACGGGCCAAACGGTTGCACGATGTCGGCGGTAATAGAGGTAGGGTTTTCAGGGATAAGGTTCAGGTGATGTAGTTTGGATGAAGTTTGTTACGTCTAGTACAACTGCTAGGAGTAATACAAGAGGTCAAAGTTAGGGATCTACGTGCTTCTTGCTCAACGTCTTTTATACCCTTCGTCCCCTCCCGCAGCCTCTATGAGTCGTATGAGCACCGACTCATTTTTAGTTGTCCTGTGAGTAGACGCGTCAGCCCTGCTGCGATACCCTACATTCGTCATCGCCGGAACTGCGATGCCGGCACGTTCCGTAGCTACGTGGCATCGGCTTGATGTGTCATGGGTGGGTCCGCAAGGGGACACGTCACCTCGGCGGCTTGATTCGTTGTTGTTGCTGTGTGACGTGTCGTTGCTGTGGATCGTGGGGGGTCGGAATGCCTCGAATGTTGATAGGGGGATCTCGGGGTCGATCACCCCGTGGATTCGTCATACTCCTCGGATTATTGCTGCGAGGAGGAATGCGTATACGATAACGATAGCGATAACGGCGGCGGCGATTGACGGTGTCATGATTCGGTCTTTGACAGGTGTGGGTGGTGATGGTGAGGGTGGGGTGTCTATTGTCTTTGTGTGAATGATGGGAAGAATGGTGTCGTCTGATGGAAAGCGGGGTTTTGAACGTCTGGTCACGTGCGGGTCTTGCTGGCAGTTGCCGGTGGACCGTTCTTGGTGATAGGGTCTTCTTGGTTGTGTATAAAGCTTGGTGGTTTCTGCATGCTTGTCCTGCAGAAATGCGATGTGTCTCCACCCTTATCACCAAGTCACTTTCTTCAAGGCTTCTTCGCTCTTCTCCCCAACCCCAGTTATCAAGGTTAATTGTTATACGTTCCACCACCTTATACAACTCTCAGCTTCTGATCGGGATCTCTATTGGGCTCTGGGTCGGTGTTTCGCTTGCGGGAAGGCGAGGCATCGCACGGAGTGTTGCCTGCTGGTTAAGGTACACAAGGTCCTTTTGTGCCAGTTACTGGCTGACCTGTACCGTGAGTGCTTTGGCTGGTGGAACATCTGGGGTCTTCTGATTGAGTCTTTATTCTAGAATTGGATGATGCGTGGAGGTCAGAGGAGTCGTCCCCCGAGATACCACCGCTAGTCACCGTGAGCTGGGGCTCATCGTCTGAGGACCTGAGGGGTCCTTCTCCGGAGCCGGTCAGGGACTTGACTTATCGTGAGTCTGGTCTCCCACTGCCATTCGGGGTAGCGTCGAGGTTTATGGTTGTTTGTCGTGCAGCGATTGAAAGGTCTTTGGAAAGGGAGGTTGAGCGGTTCCTGGATGACATGCGCGTTGGAGTGGTACCGAGGTACCACTCCGGGGGCTCACGCAGGACTCGAGGGAAAGGTCGACTGGATAGGAAGGATGGACTGACTACTACATCTGGAAGGCTACTGACTAGGTCAAACCGTGGGAACCTGATCACGTGACTGACCAGGCACAACTACTACAGCGTCCAGTTGCAAGAGTCAGGGTCGTCGGTCTCGGATGCGATTACTGTAGAATAGTGTAATCGCATCATCTGTACTTGTATCTGGTCTGATGCCCCTTCTAGGGGTTTGTGAATGTTAAAGCTTTCCCCCTGCTCCGCAGAGTGTGTGAACCGTAAGGGTTTGTCTGACAATCTGTCAAAGATCGTCATGGAAATAAGTGGTATCTGAGGAAAAATGTATGGGGGTGACGTATTTTCATGACAATTCCCACATTCGGGAGCACTCAAAGTTCATCAAAAGTGCTGCAAGAAAAGCAAAAATCACTTATCTGGCACACTTGTGAGAGTAAAACAAGCAATAGCGTCTAAAACATGCAGAGCCAACACAGTAGACTCAGACATAGCCACGACAGAGCCTTGTGCATATGATGTTGATGGCCATTTGCAGGGAGAGACTGACGCGCTAGGTCCCGAACAACAAGAATGTGCAGGGGTGTGAAGTAATGATTCCTGGACTTGGAATATCTCACATGTTACTTTTGTAGGGATCGGCTACTCTGGTGTCACCAGTGGCAGACGCTTGATTCGATGAAACAAGGCCCATAGACAACTTCTGTCTCACTTTCGTGTGGCTTGTCTGGAGCTTCACAACAAGAAACTTAGGGATATTCTTCCAGAGGCCATTCCCCCACTATTGCCACCTGGCGTAGACAACGCTGCTCTGGTGCCATCTCCAATTTTGCGCCATCCCCTCCCTTATGAACAACAGCCTATTCCTTCCACATCACAGCTATTGCAATGCCACAGTCCTCGACTTTGCCAGGTCCTCGAAACTGCACAGAATTATTTTGGCCTTTTCTGACGTTATGTTGCTGAAAAGTTTCCAACTCATGATCATGAAGTCAAGGTGAACACATCAATGTTGTCCAATATCATTGACATGGGCACAAATACTACACATTCATCATCTGATGTTACTCAATCATTCGGTCCATTTCCGAACAAGAGCTCATTCCAACTTGGTGATTGGTATTGGAATCATGGCGTTCAGAAGTGAAAAGAGGATTTCAAGGAACTTGTCAATATCATAGGTGCAGATGATTTCCAACCTGCCAAGGTCTGAGCAATGCAATGGGACAAAATTAATGCACAATTAGCAATCAACGACTGGGACAAGGGAGAATGGGTTGATAAGGATGCAGGATGGACATCTGTACCCATCACAATATTAGTACCTTTCACTGCTTTACCAACAATCTAGGGATTAGGGACTATGTGGTCTCCAACTTCCATTATCGCCCTTTAGTATCTGTCATCAAGGAGAAGCTTGCAAAGCAATGTGATCACCCACACTTCCACTATGAACCTTATGAGCTGCTTTGGCAGCCCCCTGGCAATGGGAATGAAGTCCATGTGCACCACGAATTATACACATTGCCAGCATTCATTGATGCCCATAATGAGCTGCAGAATTCTCCATATGAAACTGGCTGTGACCTCCCACATGTAATTGTCGCACTGATGTTCTGGTCGGATGCAACCCATTTGACGACATTCGGAAACACAACACTTTGGCCCTTGTACATGTTTTTTTGGAAATGAGTCAAAATATTGATGATGTAAGCCATCATGCAATGTTTGCGAACATGTTGCCTATTTTGAGAAGGTAAGCATTCCATGCTACACTGTTCCACGTCACTGTGGTATGGATGATCGTGTAGTTGCTAGATTCATTTAAGGACTTCACAAAACAGCATACTGGCAACAAGAAGATGAAACACGCATTCATGACTCACTGTCACCATGAGTTAATTCATGCTCAGTGGAGAATCCTCCTCGATGAAGATTTTTGGGATGCTTATGAACATGGAATTGTGATCGAGTGTTGCGATGGGGTTTTGCGCAGGTTCTATCCTCGCATTTTCACTTATTCAGCAGACTATTCAGAGAAGTAAGGCTTGAAGTTTGGTTTCTTGTATCTGTCTAACTTTGTTTCAAGAATCCTCTTCACTAGCATCTGAAACAAGGGCAACTTCCCATGTCCTCATTGTACAACTCCACTGAAAAGCACACATCTCGCAGGCACAAAAGGAGATCAAGCCAGGTGAGTTAAGTTAGCTTGTGTCGATGACCAACATTGCCAATACAAGGTACTTCAAGCTCGAAAAGCCATCTATGAGCGAAACTTTGCCGTTGACAGTGGCCCTGTGGAGCGGCTCCCCAAAACTCAATCTCTTGTTCCCACTTGTGTAGGTTAACATACATGTATTGTTGCTTGATAGCTGCTCAAATGTCTGTTGTAGAATGCTTTTTCAGAGCAACTCCACAGGGTGCACAGTAGCATACCATGTCACACAGTATCTTGAAAGTACTTGACAAGTATACTAAATATCATTACCAGAACTTTCAGCATGGTATTGTAACAGTATTCAGATATAAACTACAATACTTGTGCTCAAATTCATCTGAAAGTATGAAGGAAAATGAGACTTATACCTTTTCAATAACATCAAGCCTTTTGTTTCACTACTTTTACTGTATTTACAGCAAAGTGCTGTATAGTTTGGATAGAATACTTGCAGCCTAAGATGAATCAAAGTATTAAACCAGTAAGGAAGTTGGGGCACTTTTACTATTAGGATACCTTTTGAATCCTATCAAGATACAGGATGAAATAATATAGTACTGTTGCCATATTTTGGATTTAAGATACTTTGTCAATACTTTTAAGATACTGTTTCAATACATTTAAGATACTGTGTCAATACTTTTAAGATACTATTTCAATACTTTTAAGGTACTCTTTCAATGCATCTAAGATACTGTTTCAATACTCTTAAAGAACTTTGCAAAATAGTATAGTACTGCTTCAATACTAGTGGGGTGTGGGCCATTGCTTTGCATGGCATATTACTCGTCCCTCCTTTTTTTAGCAGGAGAACAAATATTAAGATTGAGCATATATAAACAGTACAGCATTATTACCATTACATGAAAATAAATTAATATTTGAAAAGTTATCTATATCACCTTCATTAATGCAAATTGATCTGGTTGATATACCATCATGAAACCATACCATACTGTTGATGAATATGCGGGCAGTAAAATGTGCATCACCAAAGTACACAATTCCTCTCAATGTGTAAGCAGTGGATATGTCATCTATTGACAAGTTTATAACTTGACTAATTATTAAATTCTCAATAGAGTCAACTGTAAACATGATTAGAGGTGGAATTTTGTTAAATGCAATAAATTTAGTAATCTCTCCCCAACACAATTGACATTTGTGCCGTTGTCTATTAACTATGATTTGAGCAAGACATGTTGAGATGGTTCCAGAAAATGAATATGAACAATGAAAGATGGCATCACATCTATCATTTTCCAGAATGGTTATGTTTTCACAATTGATACATTTAAGACAAGTTGAAGTCATTGGTTCATTTGCTTTCATTATATAATGGGCCAAATCACTTATGGCAATGCCAACTTGACCATAAGGAAATATTTCGGGTTTATCTTGATGCAATAAATGTCTGATTGTATTTCTAACTGTTTCTAAATCTGTTGTGTGATTCTTGGATCGTTTGAATCCTAAGCTCAAAATCTTTAATATTTCATTGATGCTATTGAATCTTTTTTTCCAACTTGATGGATCTTCATTCCGTATTGCTAGTAATATTGTAAAGAGTGAATCATAAGCACAGCTCCAATCTTGTGCATCCCATATAAACCCTTTTGGTTCATTTAATTCAATAGTACTTGTTTGTCGTCTTTTTTTTCACAATGGAAGATGAACTTACAACTTGTTGTAATTTTCGTTTTTTATTTTGCAATACATTGGCTGTGGAATTTTTATGAGTGACAGTGATTGGAACAGTTCCTTTTGCAGGAACAAAGTTGAGGTTTCTGAAATCTGCCTTTTGATTTTTGTTCATAGGTTTAATTAATTGCCATGGAGAGGGCTGTGTTGTGTATTGATTTAGTTGCTCCATGGCTTTCCATGCAATAGCATGAGGAATGTTTTTTGGAATATATGACTTTCCTTTCCATTTTCTAAATTGATCAATGATAGAATTTCGCTGATCTCCCTTGACATGGTCTGGTAAGAGTCCTTGATATTTCAGTTTGGTAATCTCATCAAGCAGTTCTAATTCTCTGAATTCTTGCCTGAGATATCTAGAAGCACCACCTGTAATTACTTTAGGATCAAAGCCTTGCATGATGATAGTTCCTGCTGCAGAAGCACTTCTTGATAAGCAAGTATAATAGGATTGGTGGTTTCTACAACTACTGAGGTCAACTACATTGTTAGGACGAGTACGTCCTTGACATGCATAATCAGTCATTGCAAAATTAGGTAGTACCAACACTTGTTCTCTTGACAAAGATATCACATCATCATTGGGTAATGAGCACATGGTGGAAGTGACATGTTTTGTAATCGGCACCACATTTTCAGGAAGTCCTTCTATGTTAATTTTTTTTGGAGGATTCAATAATCTGACAAATAAAGTGTCCAGTACAGTTTGTTGCTCAGGACCTATTGCACTCTGCCAACCCACAACTATGCCCTCTGCTCCTTTGGTAATGCAGCACTCCGTTGCATCATTGTTTCTCAGCATCACTGGCATGCCTACACATAAGTCCAATCTTCCTGGTATATGATCAGAGGATGATGCATGTGGTTGGCTCCAAAGTAGCTTTCGGAGTGAGGGTTCCAATATCTTTGTGTGTCGAATAGGATCCAAAATTGTTGACATGTGATGAGATTTTCTTTTGCTATTGGAACTAGTAGGATCATTCCATCTGTCTATGGAATAGAATGATGTTAATGGTCTCCTATTTTCAGCAGCAAAACGTTGAATACCAAGTTCATTGATTTTGTCTTTTTGTGCATTCAATGCAGTTATAACTGACACATTCCTGAATTTCTTTTGGGCTAATTTTGGATCATTTGGACTTTTTCCTGCAACACGAGTACGAAGAAATGCGATATCATTGGGAGTACATGCTTTATATCTCATGTTTTCCAAAGCAAGCCTCAGTTGGACATCTTCTTCTGACTGATTGGTTTGTCTCATATTTTCACGTAATATAACAACTGTTGTTATTTGATGCCAAAGAGCTTTGCCTATAGCCGCTTCCTGATTTGCTATAGTTTGACTGGAATTGATTTGGACACCAACGGTTCCAGAGTATAAAGAAGCACCACTCATAGCTGGTGGAAGTTGGCCAAAATCTCCTGCAAATATCATATTAATGCCACCAAAGGGTTCATCATAAACACCACGTGCTTTTGCACACTGAGCACTGATTTTGTACATATCTCTGCAAGATAACATTGACACCTCATCAATGAAAATGTAATCCACACCATCAAGATTGGCACAGACTTGTGCAAGGGAACGAGATGATCCTCCCTGATTAATTCCAAGAATGGAGTGATATGTGGATCCATTTACAAGGGCAGCAGCACCACCGGTTGGTGCAAGAACCACAAATCGATGATTTTCGTTGTGTTTACCAAAAAAACTAGTCAATGCTTTGATGACTTGTGATTTCCCTGTGCCTGCCATTCCACCAAGATACATGCATAGCTTATCAGAACTATTAATCAACGTAGAGTGATTGGCAATGATATGAAATGCTCTCTTTTGGTCAGTGTTCAACTTGTAATCATTGATAGTTATATCAATAAGATGACGATCAGCTCTGTTTGCAGGAATAAACATATGGTTGATGTATGCTGCATCCACTATCTTGACATCATTATATTGAAAATTTGCCAATTTATCTATGGTTGCTGTGTTTGTTGGTAAATTTTTATTTCTGTCATCGATGATTTCTTTTTTCTTTGCAAGGACTGCAGCTCTCCAAAATTTTGCTGATTGTACTACAGGTGGTTCTATAGGTATCAAAGGTCCTATATCTGGGGTACCATCAATACAATCATCGAGCCATCCTGACCTTTTCAAAGTTCTTTCAGCTATTAGCATTTGATCTTTCCTCTTTTGTCCTTTTTGACCAAGTTTCAGGAGTATTTCTGTGTCATTATTGTCTTCATCAATGTTGTTGTTGAAGTCATTGCCGTTAAATGCAAATTCAGCATTGTGCATGTCATCCAGTTCATCAAGACCGTTTGAGGTCACCCATGAATACCTTATATCTGCAGTATTATTCTTCTGACGTTTAGCAGAGAAATCATCTCTTGCATCCAAACACTCATACCGCAGACCAAAGTATTTCATGATCTTGAGCTCTCTTTTAGAAAACTCATGGTCTACAAAAGCATTATCCCATGTTTGTAATTTACATTTGAGTTCTTTGCCACTTCTCCATGGCTTGAAAAACATTAACATTGTACAACAATAATATTCTCGATCACCATGGTCAGCCCTTGGCAAAGTGTTTGGAATAAAATTAGGAACTATGAAGGGATCATTCCCTTTCATTTTGGCATGGTGGGTAAGATATTGTGGATGATTGGGATGTAAAGTATAATCATTTTCAAATTTTGTCAATTTATTAAGATCAACTTCATTTGTTTTATCAACTATTTCTGGGCCTGCATTTTTATTCAAACTATCAGGTTTTAGAATTTCATCTATCTCCATGACTATATCATTATCAACGACATCAGACAAGTTGTCATCACTGGAATAGTCAACATTAGTAGGTTCAGTGCAAGAGTCAGACAAATCATCACAGCCTAGATTGTCAAAAATTTGGTTTTGCACTGGTTCTCTTCTGGCCCTTTTGGTCTTTGTTTTGGTGCGTCTTTTCTTTGGTTCCATAGTGGCAAGACGTATCCAGTCATACAGTGATACATTATCATACAAGGCTGGTCTGAACATATAATTATTTATTTTGGAAAGTCCAATGTATGCGCCATTATTCTTACCAATAACAACCTTTTGTGCATTATCTTGCTCTTCACATATATTGGGAATTTCTTCATCAGACCATGCACTGATAACCTCTTTAACATAAGATCTCCAAAAGAATGGCACGAATTTATGACTGGTGTAGTGATCAGGATTTCCAAGCACATATAATGAAGCCATTGGAGCACCAATTTCCATTTTGGAGGTGAGTGAATTGACTATTTGTGTAAACAGTTTTCTGACTTTGTCTTTTCTTTTCAGGTCGCCACCAATCATTTCGGAATTCTTATCAAAAATACTTTTTATCACTTCAAAAATGCTATAGGTCTTCAAGGAGAATTTTGTAATATAATCTGTTATGTATGCAACTATGGCCTTTATAGCAGTACCTGATAATAAGCTGGTCACATCAGAATTGCATCATAGCATATATGTAACTTCAGGTGTCACCGTGTTCATCCAAGGTTCACCATGCTTGAGGTTGAGAGCACCAGTGTTAGGTTCTACAAAGGTTTGTTGAAAGATATCACGGGGAAATCGTCGTTTACATTCACCTTTCGAATTAAGACAATATGGCTTTTTTTTGCCATCATGCCTGTTATGTACATTTAATCGCAATAAAAGATCATCTACAACATCTTGAAACCTTTGCCACCATGTTGATCTTTTGTTGTGATATTGACAATTCATGGAACAATTATATGATGGTGGATCTGGCATGACACATGTTGGTTGTTGATATTCAGGTTTTGACATTGTCTGTTCCATTTTCTGTGATACCTCATCTTTAGAACCTGTCATGAATTGTCCTACACACAAACTTTCCAAGTATTCCACTAATCTTTTCTGAAAGTCAGAATTTTCACCCATAATTTTGTCACGTATTTCCTGAGGTGTAAGGCATCCCTTTATCCACAACAGCATATGAAGATGCAAGGTAAGACGTCCTTGTTCCTCTACCGTTGCATAATAACCTGATGTGTTTCCATACAGGCCAGGGTGAGATTCATTTATTCCTAATATATGTTTGATGAACATTTCAGTAGTAAAGTGAAAGAAGCGGGCTCCAGCAACTGGATTGTTTGCAATTAGTTTGTAACAATCCTGGGGTAGATGTAGTTTAGGATAAAACTTTTCTTTGTTGTCAGCATAATATAAGCATAGTGGGTGATTGATGTCTGCAGGTGCAAAAGTGATAAACCAAGTTGGAGCACCAATATAGGATATCAGAGACCAAATCTCATTTCGCATGTATTTCTTGTTAGTAATTGAACCTTTGACCTGACCAGCTACGTGATCCAGATCAGAAATGAGTTTATAGCATGCTTTCTCTTCCGATGTATCTGGTTTGACTCTATCACCTCTAGACAATCTTTTAGAGAGGTCATCCAAAACAGCTGTATTGATATTCATCAGGTGATCTGCAATATCGTTGAAATTATGTTTGTTAGTCAACAAATATCCTCCGGTTGTACTGTCTTTGATTTGTTCTTAATTGAATGCAATCAATGGAAAATAGGGATCGGTTTGAAATCTTTTGTCATGGTACATCAGGAGATGTCTTTTGTGCATCATATCACTGATGCTTAAAACATCCTTGTCCATGCTGCTAATACCACCCAAGCCATATGGAAATAGGCAGGGGAACATCATAAGATATAATTGAGGATTATTAAAGAATGATTCTGGATTTCTAGCATGGCTTATGGCAAGAACACCACCATGGTCATCTATCAAGTGCTTGGTGGCTCTAGCTATTAATGCTTTTGGACTTGTAATATCTAGATCTTCGCCAGTTACACCACTAACAACAAAGGGACAAGGCCCATCTTCAACACCATCTTCCTCTTCATTGTCAAATGCACTAGTGGCTTCCGGTTCCTTATTTGTGTCTGCTGGTCGATATGCAACCACAACAGGAATTCCATGATCTGGATATTGTGCTAGATTTTCATAGGAGATATCTAAATCATAGTAATCCATGTGGTTCAATTTCAGCCATTCTAAAGCTGCTAAAACTCGCCTTCGGCGAACCAATAAAGGCGTTCACTCCATGTCTTCTGGAGTTGGTCTGGCAGGACCAGTGAAAATAAAGGCTAGCACTTCATCAACTTCTTTAATTGTTGGAGGCAACCGTTGATATATCTTTGGTGTTGGGTTTTGAAACATGATGGCATTTGCTTTCATTTTATGCATCCCAGAGGAGACACGAACAATACATTTGTTGTGACGAACACGGGCAATCAAAAGTTGTTCAGCAAATGTTAGATTTTGAAGTTGTGCAGGAATTCTTCCCATCCAAAGTCCATTTGCCAAAGCATATTTGGGAGTTTGGCCTTTATTCAGACTGAGCACACATGGTTTGCATATCCATTTACATGTGTCATCTAGCACTGGACCTTTGATATCCTCTATTGGATCAGAACAATGATATCGTTCACATCTTGTGATTCCCATATTGTTTCTAGTTAAGATTTTCAGATTAACCTTCGTCTTTGACAATAAAGACATGTTCTTCAACGCAACCAATTGACCACATACAGCACACCCACTTTCTTGGAAACATTCGGGTGATGTATCTCTGCACCAGTTGCTGATTATGGTTTCCTTCAATTCAATAGATGGTGGACGAGGAGGAAATAATTGCTCATCTGACTTGTCCAATTCTTCTTTCATTTTAGTCTGAGTTTCTTCTTTTCCGCACTCATATGTTTCTGTCATTTGTTGTCTTTTGTACCACTCTTTACACTTATCTTTATTTGATTTAATATCATGCACATGAAAAATAGAAACATGAGTATCACAAGCTGAACAATGATGCCTCATTAATGCCACAGATAGATCTTGTCCATGTAATCTTCGTAATGTCTTTGACAAATATATACCATGTATTATTGTTATTTCACCAATATCCTTCACTGTCAAATTTGGCAGAAGTTCATGTAAAGACATTTTAACACATGCATAATTTTTTCTATCTTCATATAAAGTGTTGGCAGTTTGTTCATCAATATGCCCCACATATTTGAATAATATGTCAGAATCATGGTTGATATTATTAGACGGTAGCATGAAAGATTGAATAAAGCTAAACTTAAATGTTGGTATTCGTTTACCACCACCAATGTAGTCATATCTATGAACAGAATTTATATATAAAGATTTAAACAAGTTTCTGAATAAATTCAAATTGAACATAATTATGTTTGAACGGCTATGCCGTATTATGAAACATAGTGTGGTCCACAGCAACGTTGCATGTGATAGAGAACTAGTAATACAATGAAACAAATATGATCTGAAATCATGTCGTCTCAATAGCGATCGCATTAGCAATGCATTGATCATTTTACAACGACATTGAACAGTGATAGGTTTGAGAAGACAATACAAAGCGAAGAGATATTTAGGAGGTAAGAAATATGTTCTGTCATATTGAATAGAACATAATTGCATTTTGAACGTGCTATTTTTAAATGTAGTCCAAACGAATAATGGATCGACCGTCAAGTTATCTTTTGTTATTTCAATGAACTTTACACATTGTGTTGCATTTATTTGCATCAATATTGTTGCATCGCCCTGATCTGGGGCAAACTCATGTTCTATGAGTTTTCTTTGAAAAACACCCAATTCTTGGGTCAATGCCGATATCAAAGGAGTGGATATTGGTTCAAGAGAGATATACATAAGTTGGTCTTGGCATAGTTGTGGAAATATGGTTGCGTTTGCAAGGAAATGTAGATAAGTCAATACCGCAATGCAGACATGCATGATATCGTGGAGATTCATGTGGATTGGTGATAGTAAGAGAAAGCACCGCCCATGTATCTATTTAACTAGTTAAGTGGTTCGGATCATGAACAACAATTAACACAATTGGATTGATCATATGACATTATCTTATTTGTAAGCTCTTCCAAAAACATCATAAGGTGTGCCTGAAGCTTTATAATGTTTTTATTCAATTGAATGTTTTCGTAACATACGTAATATTCCGGTACTGAATAGTCATAGCTTTCCTTGGAGTGATGGTTATGCTTGCCACCATATGAGGGGGATTTGTTACAGTTGTCACAGGGGATGGATGAGGAATTTACCATCAAATAATATTGAGATCTCCACTCAATTATTTTTGTTGTTATCATAAGTCCGAAAACGTTGTAAAAAGTGGATAACATTATGTTTTCGACATTTTCGGACTTATGATAGCAACAAAATAATTGAGTGGAGATCTCAATATTATTTGATGGCAAAAATTCCTCATCCGTCTCCTATGTGTCTCCCCATTTAATTGGTCCATAAAGTTGGCAGTTCTGGTTTATTACATATATTCAATTTGAATGTTCATTAACTCGAGTCATAGTAATCCAAGGTTGTCCTTCTCATGTTACCTTCTCATGTTACCTGTGGTGGCTGTACTGACAAACGTGAACTGAAATTAATACACTTAATTTAGGCAAACAGGTTTTCAGTCACCAAGATCGATGTCTTATGTGATATCTGTGTATACTTATTATCTTACTCAATTGTTATGGTCATAGGAAAGTAACACAAGCCATTTTCAATAGAGCAAAAAAAGAAATGTACAGATATTGTACAAATGTAAAGAATGGCGGTAGAGGAGGACGTTGAGGGCACAGATTACCAACAGATTACCAGAAATCAACGACTGAGATAAAAGTGTCTTTAGTCAAATATAATTAATACTCCACAAAAAGAGGACTTACAGCAACCGAAACTAAGGGCCAGGGTCCAGTTTAGATGTTGACGCCTTGGGAGATGAAGGCCTTGTTTGGCTCGGCGTAATCGAGACTAGGATATCGTGAGGAACGATATTGCTCCAATCTACATCCATTGATAAACCGCCTGGCTCCGCCGGGGTCGACGACTGATGGCGTGACGATGCACGCGTATTGGGACGGAATCCTAGGATATTGATAAGATCAGATGTGAAATCTATATAGAGTGTGATGTGCATACCCGGAGTTGGAGACTTCTTCGGAGGCTTCGCTGGCTGGAGCCTTTCTGCGATAATACCGGCTTGCTCCAATGCCAGATCCAACTTCCTCCTCTTTGCTGTCTCGCCGTCCTCGTGATCGCCGCTGAGAGAGTCCTGTATGGGTTTGGGAGGTCCATCGTTGTCGTGCATGATTACATCGTCATCAGAATGCAACAACCCCTCCCATTCTGGTCCTAACAAGCCCAACTTTGCGGATTCCAGTGGCACATCATCCGACTCGGAGGAGACGGGTGGTTTAACTTCCACTGTCAATTTTTCGGATTCTGATTTCTTGGATCCGCACGACGGCGCAATTTCGACAGCGACTGTGAGATGTCAGTGCATTATTCAGAGCAAAGTGAGTAATGTACGCATTTGAGCCTTTGATCGTTTCTTCTTTACCGGGGCTACGTCCTCCTCCATCTTGATATCGTCTATGCATGAATGAACAATATGCGTTATAAGCTTGATATTTAGAATTTAATAACTCACCATCAGCGTCGTCATCGGGTTTGGACTTCACGGTGCGTTCTGTGATGATGAGGAGTTACCGTGTGTGATGATCACAGACAATGAAAGTACTTACTGGGCTTGGGCTTGGGCTTGGGCTTCTTTTTGTCCTTCTCGGACGAATTGTCTGCGCCACCTGAATATTCAGTACATCTATACACTGCTATGGTTAAAAATTTGTACAAACCAGCGGAGGATGTCTTCTGTTTTTTGACTGATTTTGACTTGGCTTTGCCCTTGCCCTTGCCCTGGGGAACCGGCTCTTCTGCAAATGTATTATATTATTAGCACATTCACACATGTAATTATAGATCATACCTTCATCGTCCTCCGCCACATCGGCATCGACGAGGACACTATGTCCTTTACACCAAGCAATAACATGACCGATGATTTCGAGCTTTGTGGCGTCCGGAAGCCCACCGAACGACCAATTTGCAGAGGTTCCGCTGTGCCATGCTGGCACAGATTCGTCGTATTTCGCCCAATCTATGATGCCAGATGTCATAATCCATTTGTCTGCCAATGCGTATATATACTCACCGAGGTCCTCTGGCATGGTCTCGGTGCTAACAGCGCCATGTTGAATCAATGCCGATGGAGAATGCTTGCCGACATAAAACTCTTTGAGGAGCCAATCGTCGAAAATCTTGCTTCGCCAGTCACGGGCAACCTCGTTGGCCCGTTTTGCGACCAAAACCTCTGCCCAAATTTCGTCCATGACGGTGTCGGTATACTTGAGGTAATCCCGAAGTAAATCGGTCCCTTCCTTATCGTTTTTGATGTAGTCCGGCGAGTAGTGGGGTGCCTTGTTGTATGCGACGGCTGCTGTCGCGTAGATGTACATATCCATTTCATAAATCAATCGACGCAGCGGTTCCTTGTATCGTTCGGGCATTTCGCGCCATAACTCGCCTCGGGCGGTGGCATCGTGAGGGTGGGTCTTCAGTACATAGAGATTACGAGAGAAGACGGGAACGGTGCCGGATTCCTTGTTGGGTGCCGGAATCTTCAGCGGGACCATGTACTGGATTTGGAAGATGTGATGCAGCTCCTGCAGCTTTTTGGGCGGCGCATCAGGCCAGTATTTGAAAGCCGCGGGATTGACGGTGGGAGTCGAAGTTTTGACGACTGGCAAGGACATGGTAGCTGTAGTAGAATCTTTGTGGTGGGCGTCTGAGGGAAAAAACGAGGGGAACGGAAAACGTTGGATGTCAGGGTCGATGCCCTAGCCTATGAAGCAACTGGCCAGGTCAGATGACCTGTCAATGACACATGTTCGGCATTGTATACATTGATCGGACACGTGGTGTACAAATAACATACAACCAAACAGATTCTGAAGTTGTGCCGTAATACATCCTTAAAATGTCGATAAGCGCTATTTGTCATGTAGCTATACAAATATATATTGTTAACTTGTGACACGTCGAAGAGATCGAACATGCTTGATGTTAATATACATAATGGTATGGTCATTAACATAGACAATGGATTATCGAACGCTTGTCAAACACTTGTCGAACAGGCCGAACAGTGTTCGAAAAGTGTTCGACAAGTCAATGCTACGTCAATAAATCAAGTGGAATATATATTAACATAGCAATGGCTTGTCGAACACTTGTCGAACAGGCCGAACACTGTTCGACAAGTGTTCGACAAGCCACTTCTACGTGAATATATGTTCCACTTAATTTATTGATGTAGCATTGACTTGTCGAACACTTGTCGAACAGTGTTCGGCCTGTTCGACAAGTGTTCAACAAGTCATTGCTTTGTTAATATATATTCCACTTAATGTATTGACGTAGCATTGGCTTGTCGAACACTTGTCGAATAGGCCGAACACTGTTCAACAAGAGTTCGACAAGCCATACGGACATTGATTAATGCATCAAGATGCATATGACTAACCGAACACTTGCCGAACAGTGTTCGGCCTGTTCGACACGTGTTCGGCAGGTCGTTACATTGTTATTCATTCTAAAGACAAATATGGGTGCACAACCAACCCCTTGCCGATCCAACCGGGGGAGCATCATTGTTGCCGTTGTCACCTGACACGAATCTGATATCATTGATAGTCAAAACGATTATCCAAACTTGATTAACTCTTCTTCTCCTTCACACTCACCATCTCACAACACATCCCGAGTTATAGAACACATACCGGTATATCACAGTACCATTCTGAACCCCGTTGAATTTACAAACTAACATAATCTGATCTGTTAGACCTTCAATATGCCCAAATCTCGCAAGGAAGTTGGCTATGAAGTGTGCCACCACATCTGTCCAGGACGAAACTGCCTCTCGATGCAGACGCAAACTATCCTCTGGAAAAGGGAAGGAAGTTCCTGTCAGCGCCATTGTGGATCCGCAAGCAAGCATCCAAATTGCATCGCATCCGGTACCTGTCCTCTATCCAGCTGTATTGGATGGAAGGGCGCAGAAAATTCCATAGGTGTTTGAAATGCTACTGAAGAGGAACTTGCGTTGTTGCCATCGACGGCATCCAATACACCAGATCCCACTTCCGATGTGGAGATGGAGGATGCAGCCATGAGCACGATTACACAGTCCGTCAGGACCGATCCCGTTTTCCACATAATCTTTGTTCTTGATCCCACCACCCGTATTACAAGCAAAGCCACTGCAACCAATGATCTTGCATTTGTCAACGTTACGATTTCACAAGACGAGTACGAAACCGTCTCGCACCTCGATGGTTATATTCACAATATCAAGGCGCACAAGACGCGATATTTCGTTTGCATGCAGGAATGGGTTTGTATATTTTAAAAATGTATGGAGAATTATCGCTAAAGAATACTTTCCAATTCCAGGTTTATGTTGCTATGCGAATGCACCACTGGCGGTGTGACGAGCCCAACAGTGCAATACGCCGCTTCAATGTTGAATACATGTTTTGGCCGGAGTTCGCTCATGCCATGCTCAACTCACCGGGGTCGAACATAACATGGAATAAGTTCAAATCCACCGATTGCGTATTTGGTGGTGTGGACATGGGAATGTCCTATATGTAAGCGTGTCAAACATTTTTGCCGAGTTTCCTTTCTTTTTAATTCGGTTAATTCGAATGTCATCTATAGTGGTAATCAATATGGTATAACGGTCGAAAACGTGTCGACATTCTTGGCCGGAATTGACCAGCTGTGTCAAACGATTCAGGTGTGGCCACCACCGAAACAAATGAACACCGTGCATTCGAAATGGACGCAGATGCAAAACTTGCTCCATGTCGCATTGTCAAGGACGCACACGATGCGACCACAATCAAGGCTGCTGAAGGATGGTGAACCGTTTCCACCGAACATTGTTTTGAAGCGAACGCATAGTGACACCGGTCACCATGTGTTGTTCCCGGGCGATCCAAGGCGGAATTGGGACTATATGCGCCTGAACTGTGAGGTCCCCAGTTCACGTTGGTTTGGTCAAACCTATGTTGAGCCGCTGGCCAAGATCGGAGAATGGCGAGTGTTTTTGTTAGGTGGAAGGGACATTTACACGGTCCATACGCATTACAACAAAGAGAGCAAATCATGGAGGTGGGATATTGTGACGACCTTCTATACGTTAGAGGAATTGAGGTAGGCAGATGCCCTCTGTCTCGCATTACATGTTCACGAGTTTTTGGCATTTTCCAAGATCGTTCCAAGCACAGGGAATGCTCATGAAGACCGATGTTTGCAATCCGGATCACGGCTCCATTGCAATTCGAGATCAAGCAAGACAGCAATTCTTCGGCTTCGTACGAGACACCTACGAGGGGCTGTATGCCATAGAGTCGACGTTGATTGGTGGGAAACCTTCAATGAGTGTATTCTGTCGCATGGACATTTCGCTCATTGTTGATTCAAACACCAACAATGTCAATTACTTCGTGAACGAGATCGAACGGTATCACACCTGCAGCTTGTGGTCCAACATGAAGCAAGGCGCGAAATCCGCTCAGGCACCAATCGGATCTTTTGCGGACACATTTTCGGCGGTATTTTATAAATGGCTTGTAGACATTACAAATGCATACTCATATTTTTGAACTTCACTTGTACATTAGTCAACTTTAAATGTCACAAATCGGATCTCATGTCTGAGAGGCACGAAACGCTTTGATTTCAATGATAGGTACATTACAAATTCAAGGCAACATAAAGAGAATTGGCAATAGGCCACGCTGCATGGCACACTAGTTTCATGATGAGAAAGACGACAAGTTAATGAGAGACGCCCAATACCATCACCCACTGCACATTTAGGGAAATACTCTTCAACAAATCATCAGAGCGTTTGAAGGTATTGATCGTGTGGCCGACCACAACGCACGATTCTGCAGGAACATCGCCTGGAAAGTGGGGGAGTTTCTGAAGTATTTTGAGGGTGTCGGTAAAGTCCGTTTTAACTTTCCGGGCATCATAGATTGGGACTATGAATACAGGCATCAAAAACGAAACCAAGGACATTGTGTGAGAGAGAATAAAACTAACCAATGTCATGGAATGACAGCGCAGTCTTTTGGTAAGATGGAGCGGGATGTCGAGTAAAAGGACTAGACTGCACGAATTTCGAAGAGGAAGCTTCTATTGAATATGAGTAAGGATTGATAACAGAGCATTGAATGTATACTCACTGCTAGGAGATGCATCCATCCCACTTGCCGCTGTCGTCGAGAAGGACAGAAAGTCCTTATATAGTTGTGCACGAAATTCCACCTCACCAGTGACCATTCCAATGGCGCCAACATACCGCTCCCATTCTCCTGAGAGTAAAGCCCCTTGGATGACTTTGATCGGTTTCGTGTTCCCACCAACTTTTGGCTCATCAAGGAAGCATGAATCGACTAGAATGACAGAAGTGAAGATCGTTGGGATGGCACCAGCAACGGAGTGGAAGAAACTACGCCCAAATGCTCCAGTAGAGATATTGGCGGGATCGCCACGAGAAAGATTTGAGTACTTGCCAGATCGAACAAAGGTCACTGCGGAGAACAGCAAACTGTTATGTGATGTGAACTGTCTTTAACCATAAAGTCCTAGCTGACAGCTTACTTTTGGTTGACCTTGCGAATGTTGCTGATAACATCGCTGTACTGAGGATTGCCATTCCCTATAGCACTAGACCAAGATACCATGGCCGCGGCCCTATTCAATATTAAGCATTGCTTAAGAAGATAAAACCGAATAGTTACTTAATATTGACACAGTCCTTATATGTATCGACCAACTGAGGGTCTCTTGTACCAATGTTGGACTCATCCGTGTTTGGAGAGCGTATGCTAAGCAAGGACATCAATTAAAAAAATAATAGACAGATGTAATGTACCTGGTGATTTGGTTTTGTGCATATGTCACAGCTCCATCATCGCTACTGGAAACATTGTCGTCACTGATATCATGAAGACGGGTAGTCTTTGTGACTTTGGAGGAAATCGCCTTCATGGTTTTGATGGATGTATCAGAGTTGCTGATCATTTATTAATATATGAAGGACAAGAATCATATGAAGTATCATACCGAAGACCATTATCTGCATTTGATTTCTTAGAACCGAATTCAAGTTTTGCGATAGGCCTACGACATGTCTAACATATGACCAATTATTCAATTTCCAACTCACATGAATGTTTCGTCGCTGTCGTCATCCTCATCATGTAATTGATGCTGGTTTGACTTTGTCTTCTTCGATGGAGAAGAGAATTTACTATGTAAAGCGATTAAAGAATACACAAATATAAAAGACATTATTTAGAGCTACTGACCTGTCTTCGTCTTCCTCTGAAGCATGCCGCCTTTTACCGCTGAATATAAAGAATATTAGTTTGCATGAACAGTATAAATTGAACTTGCAAACCTTGCTCTATTGGTGGTCTTCCTGGACCGCCTATATTACTGAAGTAAATCACTAGTATCTGAAAATACAATTCATGAGACACACCTCATAGACGAGACGGGTTTGGCAATGCTAGCGATGCTATGAACACTAATAACGTCTTCGTCTTCGGAGTTGGCAATACTACTGGGTGGTTTAGTCATGGTGGATGAATCAGAATATTGGAATAAACACGTACACTTCATCATCGACAGGCTTGGTGGTGGTGACCTTCTTACCCTTCCTAGAAACAACAGTATGACCTTTATTCAGAACGAGCAGCAATACATGAAAATAAATATACATACGAAACGGCGCTTGATCGAGCTTTGGACTGAGTCTTCACATTCACAGACTTCTTAGGGGCCATTGCAAAGATAAGAGCTTTAGGGCGAGGAATGAATCTGTGCGAGATATCGTAGATGAATGAAGGGTCGGATGTGGACGATACCATTGCGCTCTCATCGCTATTTAAGTACACTGAGACAGATCGAATACAATAAAGAACTCGTTTATGGAGATCACACCGGCAGGTATGAAAACTACATCTGTTGATGGTTTGAAGGAGAACTATTCAGATCATAGCGCCATAAAAATGAAAAGAATCAGGGACATTCCCCATGATGTAGAACCCATGATTGACCAGCTGTTATGCTCAGCATCATCCAACAACATGGATATGGATTACTGGTATGGAGAATAATCAAACACTAAGTCTAATTAGGATTTTGGAATGTAGAACAGCTGTCACCACATGGAACTGATCATAAGATCATAACACAGCCAAATTGGAAATAGAAGTTTATGTGACATATATACTCATTTCCAAACAAATACAAACATCGGATCAACTATACTGACAGTTGCATCGGAAACAAATCATTCTGAATGGATAGGGGTTTCCTTTTAATGCTGTACAATAAGGAGGTCAAGCATTACGATAGCTGTCGATGTATATCCTGTCCTATAAAATGGAGAAAAACAATAAGAATCTATTGAGAAGATCTGCAACACAAGAATGCAAACACCATACAGACATCACAAGTTCATGGAGGATGAACATGATGCACTGCCATAATCTCGATGACGATCGAAAACGATTCATGATAAAACAGTCGAAAATTGCGTTTGAATTATAAATCCCACTTCCACTTTGCAAATGGACACCTATTATGATTTCAAAAGCGCATGTCAGTCCATATACCACTGAAGGCATTCATACATTCAACTCTACTTTACAGCTGAACATTTAAGTAATCTCATATCGACACGGATGGACAATGATGACAGTCAACTCGCCAATGCTACAAATGTATGTTCAAATTTTACAATGTATGCTGTGTTTCTTTACATTTGCAGATTTCGAATATCAATGTAGTTCATAATGACTCACCAAATTGCTGGAAACTTACACGGCCAAGTACTGATACCACCGAGCATGAAGAACTTGTCTTAAGCTTACAGGTGATATTGGTGGCCAAAGACCTACCACCAA
The DNA here is from genome assembly GCA_963556145.1 of Hygrocybe punicea. Classification (NCBI taxonomy): domain Eukaryota; kingdom Fungi; phylum Basidiomycota; class Agaricomycetes; order Agaricales; family Hygrophoraceae; genus Hygrocybe; species Hygrocybe punicea. The sequence goes on from OY744465.1 coordinate 1,521,046, forward strand.
TCACCAGCAGGTATATTGTTCCATCACATAAATCGTAAACAATTGATATACATATATTTTCCAGACCACCCGAACGTCGAACACCATTTCTTCGTCAGAGCATCCTTATAGCAGGTCTCAACATACCACTGTTCGAATCGTACCTTGACAACCTCCGCATCTTACATCAGAAACTGGCCCGTACTTTCCCAGAACGTGCAATGCTGGACTTCACGTCATCCACCTATATCGAATACACTGCATTATCTATTGGCACCTGATACTTCACCGATCGCCGACATGACAATGTTTCATACCATATTCCATTCGAACACAACGTCGATCCCAAAGGTATCCTGTCATCCATGAGCAATACTCGATACTTCCATGGGACGGATAATGAGGTCCTTTATTTCAAGTTAACATCAGACGGAGGCCGGCATTGGTGAGTGCTCAGCACAACAATAGTTTGACCATTGATAATGATATAGATGACAGCTTTGTACCTGCCAGTCCAACTTGCTTCAGGATTGGTGACATTGTAGAAGTCCAGATGACGGTATCGGCGGTTTCAGTCAAGAACGACAAATTTAAGATGATACTCAATCTGCACTCATTAGCACTGGTCAACAGCGAGTTTACCGAGGTACCAGACATATCTAATAATTCAATTAATAATAACTAATGTACATCCAGAATGCGACGATAGGTCGAACGAAGGCACCTCATCCTGCTCTCAATACTATGACCAGGATTAATATCAAACGTAATGTGGGTTATGTCCAGTTGACAGACGATGGTGAAGATGTCATAGAAACCCGAAGACGTTTGACCAACCTGAGGATGAATGAAGCCGATTAATATCTATTATAATTACGTTGTACAGTTACATGTGAACATCAATTTTATATAATATTATGTTCTGCAATACGTTCACAAGTGAAATAACAACACAAATAGTTTCATAAAGTGACTGGATATCTGAGTATCATTTAATCGTAAAAAGTCGTCATCATTTTCCTGTGAATATAACTATTCAAACTGATATGGTATTTCTCATTCAATGGTCCGGCCTAACATGCATGGACATTTGCTCAGTACCTTTCAAAAACCTAGAATTAATTGATAAATGTATGTATTGTACACACATATCATATAAAATTTATATTGTTGTGTAGTAAGAATGGGTTACTTGGATTACATATGGAAAATTTACTGAACACTTTGTTGAACAATATTGGACCCATGTAGCTACATCACAAAAACATCCGATATACTGCACTTAGATCTTGCCTTTCCACTGCCAGACATCCGATATACTGCACATACCATTGGCTGTGCAATGGCAGTACCCCTGATTAAAACCGAGACACTTGTCGAACACTTTGTTGAACACTGTTGAACGGTTTTTCGGCCTGTTCAACAGGTGTTGAACAAGTGTATCATTAATAATACAATGTGCATTGTAAATCTAGCTACACCTTATATAATGTACGTAACTTTATTTATGCAAATGTAATGCTTCAGATGAAGCCTGGAACACTTGTCGAACAGCTTGTCGAACACTGTTCGGCCTGTTCGACAAGTGTTCGACAAGTCCATCATTAATAAACTCAATGTGCATTGTAAATATATCTACACCTCATATGATGTATATAAAGTACGTACCATTATTTATGTCATTGTAATGCTTCAAATTAAAGCTTGGACACTTGTAGAGTGGCTTGTCGAACACTGTTCGGCCTGTTCGACAAGTGTTCAACTAGTCCATCATTAATAAACTCAATGTGCATTGTAAATATATCTACACCTCATATAATGTATATACAGTATGTACCATTATTTATGTCATTGTAATGCTTCAGATTGAAGCTTGGCCACTTGTTGAACACCTGGTTGAACACTGTTCGGCCTGTTCGTCAAGTGTTCGACGTGTCCATCATTAATAAATTCAATGTGCATTTTAAATCTAGCTACACCTCATATAATGTACATACCTTTATTTATGCAATGGTAACGCTTCAGATTGAAGCTTGAACACTTGTTGAACACCTTGTTGAACACTGTTCACCATATCTGACCAGTGTCCGATGTTCCTCCTGTAAATAATTCTAATACATATTGCACAATATATGTATTTGTAGACACATTTGATGTATGGTTGTCAATTACACTGGCAGTTCCTCAGAATACAGCTGGGACACTGGTTGAACCCGTCACAGAGCAATGTTCAGCGCCTTCCACTCATGTTAATTTGTAGTATTACTTATTCCCAATTTGGAGCCTGTGATCCGGCTGCCTTATTGTACTTTCTGATTGGGACAATAACTTCTCACAGTCAGCTCCGCCCAGTCACACGGTTTCATAATTATTCCCAGGGCTTCAAAATTGTTCCCACAGTTTCAAAAAATTGTTCCCACGGCTTGGCAAATTAGAGTGTGACCCTGAGTTTGAGAATCCACTGTATAGAACGATTCCCTTATAGGGACTCGTAACAATTCCGTGCAATTCCTCGGTCCACGAGTGGCTCAGCAGTATTCGTGATGTGTCCTGTGAGCTCAAAAGACAATTCCATGCAAATTCCAATCAATTCCAATCAATTCCGTGCAATTCCTCGGTCCACGAGTGGCTCAGCAGTATTTGTGTCGACTGCAGTGAGCTCAGAAGACAGATCGAGGAATTGCATGGAATTGATTGGAATTGACTGGAATTTGCACGGAATTGTCTTTTGAGCTCACAGGACACATCACAAACACTGCTGAGCCACTCGTGGGCCAAGGAATTGCATGGAATTGTTTGGAATTGGTTGGAATTTGCACGGAATTGTCTTTTGAGCTCACAGGACACATCACAAACACTGCTGAGCCACTCGTGGGCCGAGGAATTGCATGGAATTGTTTGGAATTGGTTGGAATTTGCACAGAATTGTCCTTTGAGCTTACACGACTCATCACGAATACTGCTCAGCCACTCGAGGACCGAGGAATTCCATGGAATTGTTTGGAATGGATTCCCAATTCCCCGCATCTGGATTCCCAATCTGCTGAATCTGGATTCCCAATTTCCTGCATTTGGATTCCCATTCTTGGAATTTGCATTAATATGCACATTTTCAGGATTTCAATTCTCATCATTGTTGACTTCCAAATCCCTAGTCTCCCACAATTTCAGAATTCTACTTTCCAAACTTCTCAAACTCTTGGAATCACAATTCTCAGAATCCCAAAGCCTGCACTTTGAAATGCCCATTCCTAGCATTCACAGTATTGGAATTCCAATTCTCAGAATTCCCAGAACTTCAGAATCCTAATTCCCAGCCCCATATTTCCCTGGGTTTTAGCATTAAATAACTGTCCAATACCATTTTGCAAAGTATCTGAACAGTATTGAAGCAGTACTATACTATTTTTCAAAGTTCTTTAAGGATATTGAAACAGTATCTTAGATGCATTGAAAGAGTACCTTAAAAGTATTGAAATAGTATCTTAAAAGTATTGACACAGTATCTTAAATGTATTGAAACAGTATCTTAAAAGTATTGACAAAGTATCTTAAATCCAAAATATGGCAACAGTACTATATTATTTCATCCTGTATCTTGATAGGATTCAAAAGGTATCCTAATAGTAAAAGTGCCCCAACTTCCTTACTGGTTTAATACTTTGATTCATCTTAGGCTGCAAGTATTCTATCCAAACTATACAGCACTTTGCTGTAAATACAGTAAAAGTAGTGAAACAAAAGGCTTGATGTTATTGAAAAGGTATAAGTCTCATTTTCCTTCATACTTTCAGATGAATTTGAGCACAAGTATTGTAGTTTATATCTGAATACTGTTACAATACCATGCTGAAAGTTCTGGTAATGATATTTAGTATACTTGTCAAGTACTTTCAAGATACTGTGTGACATGGTATGCTACTGTGCACCCTGTGCTCTCACAATTTGGTTTCAACTTTTTCTTGTTGTTTCTGATCGACCTCTTGCATGAGATTGAGCTTGGGGTGTGGAAGATGTTGTTTATCCATCTTCTTTGAATACTAGAGGCCACTGGTGAACACTTAATCCATGAACTAGATTGACGGTGACTTTTTATTATCTTTCTTGTTTTGTATGTCTTACACATCTCTGCAGCTTTCAATTAATTCCAACTTTTGGCAGAGATACGATCAGACGATTCACATCCTTGGTGATAGCGTGCTGACTTCTATTGGTATTTCATAGTGTGCTATCCCCATTTTTGATGGTTTATTACCGGAACCCCACCATAAGAATATCCTCCAACTTCTCTTTACCTTCGCTCACTGGCATGGTCTTGCCAAATTACAAATGCACACTGACACCACACTTGCCATCCTTGATAACGAAACAACCACTCTTGGTGAACAGCTTTGCCATTTTCAGTCCGTAACCTGCTCCACTTATTCAACAAGTGAATTAAAATGTGAAATGGCTGCAAGAAAGTGGTGTGAGAGCAGGCAACAATCAAAAGTTGGCTCATCATTGAACATTCAAGAGAAAAATCAATGCTGGCGAAAAACATTCAATCTAAACACTTACAAGGCTCACTTGTTCAGAGATTATGTGGCAACAATCAAGAGATACGGTACTACTGATTCATACACTACTGAAATTGTGTGTTTCTACATTTTCTAGATCATGCATATTGACCTGTTACATTGTCACAGGGTGAACGTGAACATCGAAATCCCAAAGCTCGATTCTGCAGGATGAGTAAAAAGAAATTTACCAGACAATTAGCTCAAATCGAATGCCAGCAAGCCCGCATCAGAGCCATATGCCAAAAGCTCTCACATAATGCATCTCTTGGTGCAGAACTGGTGTTGAACAGCCCTGATGCTCACCACCATATTGGAGTCGCTGAGAATCACCCAATACACATTGGTTCATTCTTGCAAAGTCATACCAAAGATCCGGCAGTGAAGGTAAAATTTCACATTATTTTACAAAACACTAAGCGAATCACTTCACAACAGAACTTTTGGTTGAAGCTCAAGAAACACCTACTACCTTGCATAAAAAATGTTCTGGATACTGAAAGGCAAGCTAGAAATGACCTAACATCGTCGAACCACTCCCAGCCGATTCTGGCACTTGACGACGTGGCAGAAGTTAATGGTATACACTTCAAATGTGATCAGATGTACCAGCACCATATTTAAACTTTACCACATATGATGTACGGCGTGGTCAGGATATGATTAACCCATGAACAGATCACCACAACATTATGCTCCTTGCTTCCCAAGATGCAACTACACCAAATCACGAGTATATCTATGCATGTGTTCTTGGCATATTTCATGTCAACATTGTCTACAGTAGACTAGGCATGTTGGATTATCATGCTCGACAGATGGAATTCCTGTGGGTGTGCTATTATCAGAATTTGGATGATGACTCGGAGCTGGTCAATATAGGTTGGGCCAACGCTCAGCTGAATCGGTTGGTATTTCCACCCATGAGTGAAGAAGATTCATTCAGTTTCATCGATCCAGTGCATGTACTATGCAGCTGTCATCTGGTTCCGAAATTTACAGCTGGGATGCAGCATCCAGATGGGCATGGCATTTTGGAGTGTGCCCAAGATGTAAATGATTGGCATCAGTATTACATTCTTCTGTGAGTAGTCAATTCGAGTGATTTTTCATCTGCTGTATGATGCAATTTGCAGCTTTGTTGATAGAGATATGCTTATGCACTTCCATTGGGGCCTTGCAGTGGGACACATGTATACCCACATGACAGAGCCCACTCTGGCTCAACACAACGACACGCCTCCATCCCCTGTTCTTGCTGATTGCGGTGATAGTGCCATTGATGCAGAAGATATCAATTATCTCAATATCCCCAATGGTGACTCTGCCTCTGATGAGGACAAGGGAGATGACAAGGAGGAAGAGGAGGAGGAGGAGGAGAATAGCAAGGGCTCAGATGTGGATTGGGACAAGGATGAAGAAGCTGAAGATGAGGACTACAGTGACAGGGAACTCCTTGCGATGGCAGAAATGTATGGCGACACACAAGATTTGGATATGTATGAGTAGCGATCTACTCTCAATGCGCCTCCCACGCGATCGCATTTGTCCACCTGTATGTCGACAAAAGAGTGTGCCCAATTTACTCTATTTGATCTGCAGGTTCCCAATCGGTTAAACTATGTGCTGTGGATTCAAGACATCATTCATATAACTAGCCAGGATGGAGTGCACATCAGAGGGATTGACATGTATGCCCAGCTGACTTTTTTTACTGTTTGTTCTCCATCTCACGTATACTGATGAGAGGAACCGGAGCATCTGCCATATATCCACTTTTGGCCTGCAAGATGGAGCCAGGCTGGACTTTTGCTGCCATGGGTACTCCATTCTTTCATGCATCTACATGTGCCTAACAACTGCTTCTGTCCAGATACCGATGAGGCTTCAATTCAAAATGCTCAAATGAATATCAAGTTCAATAATCTTCACAACTGAGTCACGATTATGGTGGCAATGTCAGGTGGGCCCATTTTGCTACCACTATCCTTAGATTCAAGTTCCATGTTTGTGCGGGCAACTCATCAATTTTGCATTGTTCTTACACACACACACACTCTCTCTCTAACTAGATTTGATTTTATGATGTGCAATCCTCCATTTTATAGCAGTGTGGAGGATGTGGCAAAATCGGCAGAAGCAAAAGAATTGGGGCCGAGTGCAGTGCAGATCACAATTTCTGTGATATTTCCTTTGTACCTTCTTGATCAGATTTGTACGGGAGCTGGTGTGGAGATGATCATTCCAGGTGGTGAAAGCAATTTTGTGTGTCAGATGGGTCACGAGAGTCTCAGTCATGGAACAAGATGCCAGTACGACTTTGATATCTCAATTTAATGGGAAACTGACTTTGTGCCCTTGCCATTGGGGTAGATGGACACATCCATGATTGGAAAAATGTTGTCCCTGTATGATGTTGTAGCCCTTTTGCACCAACACTTAGTGCGTTGTTTCCATCTTGGTTCTGTTGTCAAGGAGTGCTAATATTCCCTCAAGTGAAAATTATGCCATTTCCAGTTTGACTGGATTCGAGGCTGGAACAGGGCCATGTATGAAAGCTTTTGCAGCTATATCAATCGAAAAGTGGCATCTGGACTCACACATGGAAGGATCTGAAGTGCAATCTAATGGCAAAAATTTGCCTAACTGTTGGTTCTTGCTGAGTAGGACACCAGGTGGAGAAGCAGATGTCTGCAATGGCACGAGTCCAGTGTGTTTGGGGCATCCATGCTTGACGTATGCCTCCATTGGCAAGAAAAGCGAAACCTTTATTAATGTGACACTGTGGTTGCTCTTTCCGACATACCAAAGCTAAAATGTCTTATTGTATACATAGCTGCAATGTTCCTTCAGAAAAAGTCGACCATGTGGGGATTACCAATGTTGGATATCATATACAGTGTAAGCCTCCAGCCTATCTTATCCCCAGACCACTCAGTCTCCATGCCATCACCCTCCTAAAACAGTAGACCCAGTCGTTTTGGTTAACCCAATCGCAGATATAGTTGCAAAAGGTAGGTACACATAGCCCAGTTGCTTGCTGGGGGGGTAGGTTAACCCAAAAGACAGCTCTTGCTGGGGAAATGTGGGGTGGTAGGTTGACCCAGGTACAGCTCTTGCTGGTCAAGGGTGGCTGGGTGGGTCAACCCAGTGTCAGCTCTGCTATGGGGTAGGTTAACCCAGGACAGCTATTCTGGATTGGTTGGGTTGACCCAGGTCCAGTTGTTCAAGCAATGTGGGTTGACCTGGCTGCAGCAATTGCTGCAGCACTGGGTTGACCATGGACCAGCTCTTGCTGCAGGCTTGGGTTGACCTGGGTCCAGCTGTTGCTGCAGCACTGAGTTGACCCAGGCCCAGCACTTCCTGCAGGGTAGGGTGGCTGGGGTCCAGGTATTGCTGCAGCACTGGGTTGACCAGGTTTCAGCTATTGCTGCAGCACTGGGTTGACCAGGGTTCAGCTATTGCTTCCACACTGGGTTGACCAGGGTCCAGCTGTTGCTGCAGCACTGGGTCGACCCAGGTCCAGATATTGCTGCAACACCGGGTTGACCTGGGTCCAGCGCTTGCTGTGGGGCTTGGGTTGACTGGGGTCCAGCTATTGCTGCAGGCTTGGGTTGACCTGGGTCCAGCGCTTGCTGCAGGGCTTGGGTTGACCGGGGTCCAGCTATTGCTGTAGTTGGGTTGACCAGGATCCAGCTCTTGCTGCAGCACTGGGTTGACCCAGGTCTAGATATTGCTGCAGCACCGGGTTGACCTGGATCGAGCACTTGCTGTGGGGCTTGGGTTGAATCGGGTCCAGCCATTGCTGCAGCACTTGCTTTACTCAGGTCCAGCACTTGCTGTAGGGTAGGTTGACTGGCGTCCGGCCTGTCCTCTAGCATTGCATTGATTGCAGACCCACCGATGTAGCAGGATTGGGTACATGAGGGTCTGGCTATTGCTCCAATATTGCGTTGACATGGCCCTGCTCTTGCTGCAGAATTCGGTTGACCCTGGCCCAGCTCCCACTGCAGCATTGACTTGACCAGGGTCCAGCTTTTGCTGCAATGTGGGCCCATGTCAGTGCAATGGATTGCACCACATCTCACTCTGCCTGCATGTATTTAATGTTGACAGCATTGACAGAGCTCACAGCAGCTCAAGCCAATATTTATTCAGAAACTGCCATATATATAAAATAATCAAAATATTTCAATCTGTACTGAACATAAATGTACCATGTAATATAATTTGAATGCAATTATTAAAAGCTCAGGGAATAGCAAAATTACACAATTATTATTTTGACAATGCACAATATCTTACCTTTACTATCAGCTATCAGCCATTACAGGAGTTACTTATCCCTAATGACAATCTATGGCAAAACCAGAAATTACCCCATTTAGAATATTGTGCTTTTCTATTTAATATTGCTCAATTCTCTATTGGAATATATATAACCTCACTATTACTTAAAATACACACATACATTTAATGATTATTCAAATACATAATTAAACAGTAAAGGGCAGGAGGCAGGTGGGTGGGTGTGGAGTGGGAGGAAGGTGGGAGTGGGAGTGGAGGAAGGTGGGAGTGAGAGAAGAGTAAGGAGGGAGGAGAGGAGGGAAGGGCAGGAGGGAGAGGGAGAGGGAGAGGGAGAGGGAGAGGGAGAGGGAGAGGGAGAGGAGAGGGAGAGGGAGAGGGAGGAAGAGTGGGAGTAGGGGTGGGATGTACATACCTCTCTCGTTCACATCATCCTCATCCTCATCGTCTGTGTTTCTGCCGTCCTCGTCCTCATTGTCTGCATCTCTGCTGTTGTCGTTGTCGTTGTCTTCATCTTCGTCTCCGCCGTCCTCTTCCTTGTCGTCTTCATCTGCGTCTCAGCCGTCCTCATCCCCATCGTCCCTGTCCCTGTCGTTCCTGTTCCCAGTCGTTCTCATCGTCGTCGTCATCGTCATCGTTGTCGTCATCATCCGCGGCTCTGTACCTGTCATCCTCCTCATCATCCCCTGGATGGTTGTCGTCATCCTGGACGGTTGTCATCATCCTCCCGATGGTCGTCGTCGTCCCCATCGTCCTGTCATCCAATCGCTATCCTTCTCCATCCCGTCGTTGTCCCCTGGCTGGCTGTCTCTGCCCTCGTCATCTTTGTCATCGTTGTTGCCTGCCATCTGTTGTTTCAGCCCTCGAGTTGGGCGTTGACATGACGTGTATGTGTTGTGGGGCATTCCCGGCGTGGCAGTGAGAAATTTCTACATAAAAATAACAATATTAGTTAGCATAGTAATAGATAGTAAGTTTTGAGACTTGTAATTACCTTCTACTTGATGTTGTTGCTGTCGCCGTTCTCGTGGACGCATTGTGGAGTATGTGATGATTTGAACCCACGCCAGAGGTTGCCGATTGCCCAAACGGGCGTGAGTTGCCTTCTATATAACCAAGATCTTACCTTTCTCAGTGTAATTGCATGGAGCACAACAACTGTGTAACACATTTAAGACCATGTAGGGATAGAATTAGCCTCTAACTACATCCTCCCCAAATTTTGTATTTTATTATGGCCTATATAGAGAGATATCCATGATTCATTAATACCAGCCTGCCAATGTCACACCCTTAAGGTGCAACATTACCAATATTGCTCTGAAAAATATGAGAATAATCGTGAAACTACTATGTAAAGTATCTATTGTATTGATAATCAGTGCCTGGCACTTGGTGGTCCCAGACATCTGTTGTAGCCAAGAAACGACAGGTTCAAAGTAAAGCAGCTAGTTTGGATTTTGACTTCGGTTGAGGTGTGGCCCAGCCACAATGCATAATTCTGTGCATTTGCTGGCTGCAACATAGGTCCTGGTCCACCAACAATCAGGCACTTATTTGTACCACAATGAGTACTTATTCAAGTACTCCTTAGATTAATTCCAGACTTTTAAGACAAAGTTAGATCATTACAGCTGATTACATAATACTTGTTGCTAACTCAAAGTCTGCCTATCTAGCGCGCCTCACAATGCGCGAGCTATAACTCGGTGAGTTCTCAACCAAATCGTTCAAAATTTGTTCTATAGTACTCAGCCAGATGGGGCCTAGGTCCCCGTCTAATAAAATTCGCAAAAAAACCGCTCAAAACTATTCGTCATTCCGGGCGCTGGACGACCATTGGTAAGCTGTAGCTTGGGATCCACTCACACAATGCTAATTTCGAAGCTTTCTATAGTTTATACGTGCATTAGCTGAGGGCAGGAATGCATCCGATCGTCCCAAAACGCTTTCAAATCACATCAAAATTTCGTCACCCCGATTGGCGTGTGGGCGCCGTCACTCGCGATCAAGGTGCCCAATGCCCATACGGACATCTTCCCTGGCGCGTACGCGACCTAGTGGATGGCGCGGGGCATGGAGAAGGCGGGCGGGCAGTCTCGTTTCACTACATCTGCATCGTGTGTACCATCACCTTTTTTTAGTCTTTTGCCTTCGTGAATTTGGCTCAAATCTTTTGCATATTCATACTACACACGTACCCTGTACTTTCTGAACCAATGGCATGCTGTTTCACTGTCCCAGTAGTAGTAGAGTAACTCCAAATTGAAAAAATGAAAAAAAATGGGAAAGTCCAGCATTGCAAAATAAAAGGTATACAAATGCGAGCATACAAAGATATAAATGCGAGTCCGACGCATCAACTACTACCCCACCCACTTCTGTTCCATCTTTCTCCCCATCGGTTCATCTGGCACGTCGCGATTCGTTCACGCGCAGTTCGCACTCGTTGTGCTATCGGGAACTTGGGCGTTTCGCCCCGAAATACGTTGCACGGAACGCTTAGCACAAGATGAGCGCAGGATGAAAGGAAAAGAGCTTTACGCTTACAGATAAATGAGCCCGGACCCAACCCCACAGTCGCTTGCACCCACTGCAGATATGGCAGATAAAACAATGTTTCTTTTGAACATTGATGACGACAATTCTGTAGTGCAAGTCATTGATTTGGTCCCCTCCGACGTTAGATATATTTCCTCCAACTATCGAGAGTCATTCAAGTGTGTTGGGGTAGGACATTGAGTGAGTTGTATAATAGCACGGGAAAAAGTCACCAAATAAAATAAAGACATGACTGACTGGAAGACTACCATCCCCAAACTGATTGTTGGCGAGGATAAGGTCCTCCTGGCCAGGATAAAGGTCCTCCTGGCCAGGATAAAGGTCCTCTTGGCCAGGATAAAGGTCCTCCTCATCCAGACTTTTTACCACCGCTGTATCATTGGTGTCCAAAAATTCTAATTTGAAGGCGACTAGCTTTCGAGCCAGATTTTCAACTGTCAGGCAGAAGATGAGATGGTTGTTGGCTGAGCTCTGGATGTTGCAGTCACACAAAGCAATGCAGCTGTCCAACTGCTTTCCTGTGAAAATCAAATGCTGCTGGCCATTAATATTACACAATGACCTAGGAAAGACAAATTTAAACTTACTGAACACATCCAATTCCTTGTCTTAACTCTTCGCCACCAGTGTATTGATCTGGGGTGATGGTGGATAACAGGTGTCGTTGAGATCACATGACACTAGTTCCCTACTTCACTGATACCTTGCTCATATCAAACTTCTCCCTTATTCTGCTGCTCAACGATGTAGAGGGTCCTTGACCCTCTGAGGCCGTAACATCGATATCTAGCGAATCCGCTTGAACCCAACGTCTCTAGCAATCTACGCTCGAACCCGACGCAACCCGATGCATACTGACTAGCACGGCTGCTCACGTACCTGGTCGGTCTATCTCCTAAACTCACGGAACTTCAAATATCAAAGATAGATCTCATCGGACTGGGATCCCGACATCGGACTTGCCTTATTCACGCCTAGCGTCTCCCTTATGGGGATATAGTAAAGTATATTGCATCTTTTACGGTTTTTATATCTTCCACCCATTTTCCCTGTCATCGTTGCCTCGCAACGCTCTTCCTACTTCCCCATTTTTATTCTCCTTTGTTTCCTCTCATCGGCCGAGGACTCTCGTCCGAATCTAGGTACAGAAATTTGTAGTATAAAAACGGTGCCCAAGCACCGTCTCAAAATAAGAAACCAGTTCCCCCGTTTCCTCTCTCTGAGAATTAGTCTCTCAGTAAAATCCATCGCACACAATACTCGTCGGTTTCCTCGACGCTCTCCCTGTCCTTCTACCGTCTTAATCTCTACGTTTCTCGTCACCCGACACCTGACCCGCCATACCCGACACCGTCGGCTTCGTCGGTTTCGACCGGCCTCGATAGATTTCAGTAGTTTACTTGGCGGCTTCTTATCACTTACATCCTATCATCTTACTGAAGCTCGCTAGACTATTCCTAGTCACTTTCACGCTGACCCCCACAGGCTTAGGATTATTATTCCGCAGCCACCCCGACCTCACCTTTACATCTGGAGCCCACCGCGAGGGATAGTCTAGCACCACCATAGCTTCCTCTTCCCGTATCCCTCCCTCTGACCGTCGTCTTCGAGATCTTCCTCGAAGAACTCTTCAACAAGAACTCTTTTTAGCCGCCTTCGACCCGACAATCGACGACGACTTCTTCCAGCTAGTACCCGACCACCTCGCTCGACATAACAATCTCCCGCTTGTCTCAGGGTCAAACACCCCCCTATATCTTTCATCTGACAGTCTCGAATCGGTCGATATACCGATTATTACAATAACACCCGACTCATCCGATCTTAGTTCGACACCCGCATCGCCTATGTCCCCGACTTCGACCTCGTTAGAACCCCCATCTACGTCTTCGCTCTCGACATCGAAAAAATCATCATCGTCATCGTCCCCGTCATCGTCATCGCCTATGCCATCATCGTCCCCGTCTTCGTCTTCGCCTACGCCGTCATCGTCCACGTTACCCAACCCGCTCATCGTACACCCAACAACCGCTTCATCGACATCTCTGCTCCTTCCACCCACAATGACTTCGACCTCTGGATCTTCAACCGCTCCCCACGTTACCGCTCCCCATGTTACTCCACGACAAATGCCCGCTCGCGGTCACTCCATGGCCCCGACCTTCAACGGGAACCCGCTCAATTTAAACCGCTTCTTCGAAGAAGTCGAGATACTTGCTGCCGATGCCGCTCTCGACGACGCAGGATGCATCAAGCATAGTCTGCGCTACGCGTCGCTTAGCGACTACGAGCTTTGGGCAAGTTTACCTAGCGCGACCGGCGTCCATTATGCCGCATTCAAAAGGAGCGTACTCGTGCTATACCCGGGTACGGAAGACGATCACCGGTACACTATGGCGGATCTCGACCGTCTTACGCACACCCAAACTGCTTACAGTATCCGTACCCGCGCCGAACTTGGCGAATATTACCGCGAGTTCATCCAGATCTCAGGGTTTCTTCTAGACAAGGGTCGGATCTCTCCCCGAGAACGCAACATCGTGTACGAGAACGGCTTCCATGTCGAGCTTAAAAAGGACATCAAAACCCGTCTGCAGTACCAAAAACCGAACCATTTCCATAGCGACCCTTACGACTTCCAGGACTTCCACAATTGCGCCCACTTCCTACTGGCCGGAACCGCGGCTGAACCGTCCACCGTCTCTTGTCTATCGTCAATGTCACCTGCCGCCATCTGGTACTCGACTCCAATAGAACCCGCCACCCGCTACCCGCCACCCGCTCGCTATGATCTGGTCATTCCTAAAGCGGAACCGGTCAAACCTAACGTATCCGACCTATTTCATCTCGTTTCGCAACAACTCGCTGTCCTCACGCAAGCCCTCACCGAACGCAACAACCCCCCAAAGCCGTGTGCAAATAGGGCCGAGCCGACCACCGTGGGACAGGGTTTCACCAATTTCAACTGCCTCTTTTGCGACGACCCGTTCCATCGTATACGCGATTGTCCTATTTGCGAGCAGTACACTTGAGACGGGATATGCCGCAAGAACGAGCACGGCCGCATCGTGTTGCCTAATGGAATGTATCTTCCAAAGGCTATCGTCGGCAAAAATATGAGGGAACGCTTCGACGTGTGGCATGCACAGAACCCCGGCAACCGCGCTCCCCCTGCCCGCAACCCCACAGAACTGTTCCAACGTGACCCGCCGCCGCATGTCAAAGCTAACTTCATCTCCACCATCGAAGTACCCACCTACGAACCAGAGGTCACCACCGAGTACGCCGACATCTTTCAGTCAACGACATCCGACATCAACGACAACAACGAACAAATCAAGGTTCTGGAAGCCGAAGTGCAGCGGCTTCGTAAACGGGTTAGATTTGACGGTGTAGAGATCCCCTCTAAAGCGAAAGGCAAGTCTAGAGAGACGTATCCCAATCCGCCCGCCGCCTCTACATCCGTACCCGTCGCGAAACCCGCCGAGAAAACGTCTACCAGACCTGTCAACGAGCACCCGATCACCATCGTTCCACCTTCGAACATGCGGCCGACCGAGCCGACCGCCTTCGTGCTGCGCACTCCCCAGAAGCTTCCCACGTCGCACCCCCAGTACCACTACCAGGCCCCCATCGAAGATCCCGGTATCGCCAAATCCGTCATCGACCGCGCGCTCGATTCTCAAGTCTGCATTTTGCAACGAGAACTTTTAGCCATGTCGTCCGACGCCCGCCGTCACATGAAGGACCTCACTACGTCGAAAAAGGTCACCGCCGAGAGTAACAACGTCGAGGTTTTCCATTTTCACGCATCCGAAATCCCCACTCGCGCCTGTCAACACTGTCAGGAAAACGTCCCGCTCGTCGTCGGCCGCGACTCAGTCCCTCTCCGTGCGGTCTACCTGCTCATCAACGGAAAATTCGTATTCAAGTGCGTCCTCGACAACGGTTCCATGATCATCGGCATGCGACGCGATATTTGGGAGAAACTCGGTTACGGCCTCCAAAATATGAAGATGCGGATGCAGTCGGCAAATAAAAGCGACAACGACACCCTCGGCCGGATCGCCAACCTAAAATTCACTTTTGGCGACGTCGATCTTTTCCTCCAAGTCCAATTCGTTGACGACGCCCCCTACGAGATCCTCATCGGCCGCCCATTCTTCACGCTTTCCGAGGCCCTTACAAAGGAGTATAAAAACGGAGAACAACAAGTCACGATCACGGATCCAAACACCGGCGCCGTCATCACCTTGCCCACCATCGAGCACCACCAAAAGAACTGACGAGAGCGGTCCGACACCGGAAAACCGGATTTTTAGAAGTCGAGGACCCGGAGATACCTCTCGGGAAGGACGCACCGGGAGATGAGAAGCTGCCACTCGAAAGCGACCATACCTATACCACGAACTATCCTTCCCTTTTGCCGTTTCCCCTAGAAGAGGACTTATGTTTTTCTATCGATTTAGATTTCTCTTCGTCTCAGCCTCAGACTGCCGCCCAGTACATTTCATTGTTGACCGATGTACAAAATCAGCTACGTACTACCGATACCCTTCCTTCGTCTTGTTCTGCCTCCGCTCCTGCGTCACCTATTTCTTCTTCGAATATTTGTAACAAAGCCTCTACTGAACACGCTACTTATATCTCGTATACCACCCCCCCTACCAGGGACCTAAAAGGAGTTGTCACCAAGAAAAAGTATAAGAAGGTAGCCGATCGTATCCGCCCAATTTCTACCACTCTCCCCGACGAATACCGCATCATACGTGAGATCACCGGCGACCCGCTAGCCGATTTACCCACGCTCCCGACTCACCTGCCTGACTTTACACCCGGCACCCGCTATACCCAGGAATGACACGACACGATGCCGATGAACCCGGATGGATTCCTTTGGCCTGAGGAAGAGAAACTCGGCCACCATATCATCAAAACGCAAGAAGCCGCCTTCGCCTGGAACGAATCCGAGAAAGGCCAGTTCAATACGGACTACTTCCCGCCAATCCACATTCCCACCGTACCGCACGACCCGTGGGTCCATCACAATATCCCAATCCCACTCGGCATCCTTAACGAAGTCATTGGCATCATCAAAGACAAAATTAATGCCGGTACCTATGAACCCTTGAATTCATCATACCGCTCCCGCTGGTTCTGCGTTTTGAAAAAGGATGGGAAGTCTCTTCGAATTGTCCACGATCTACAGCCGCTTAACGCCGTCACTATCCGTGATCCCGCCGTACCGCCCATGACCGAGTACTTGGACGAGGCCTTTGGCGGCCACTCTTGCTACGCTTCCTTCGACCTCTTCGTCTCTTTCGACCAACGCCTCGTCCACCCCTCGTCTCAGGACTATATGACCTTTCAGTCTCCACTCGGAATGCTTCGACTTATGCGGATTGCTATGGGATACACAAATTCCCCGCAGATCCTACACGGTGACTCCATGGACATCCTCCGTGACAAAATCCCTCATCTTGCCGTTCCATATATGGACGATATTCCCGTCAAAGGGCGTCCAACCCGCTATGAGCAACCCGACGGTACCTACGAGACTATACCCGAGAACCTGGCAATCCGACGTTTCATTTGGGAGCACTTCCAAGGTGTCAACCACATCATCCAGCGTTTCCGCTATGTCGGCGGTACCTTCAACGGCAAAAAACTCGAGTTGTGTCGACCCTCAGTCATCGTTGTTGGCCACCGATGCACATATGAAGGAAGAGTAGCCGACGACTCCAAAGTACAGAAGATTCGCGATTGGCCACTGCCGACCAACCTCACCGAAGTTCGCGCCTTTCTCGGTATCTGCGGCATCTTGCGTATTTTTATCAAGGACTTCTTGCTCCACTCCCGACCCCTCGTCCGTCTTACCCGCAAAGGTATACCCTTCGAATTTGGTGAAGAAGAAGAGACCGCCGTCGACTACCTCAAAAACGCCGTCATTACATCACCAGCGCTGCGCGCTATCGACTACACGCGTGAATGGGAAGTGATTCTCGCTGTTGATTCATCCGTCCTTGGGGTTGGCTTCGTTCTCATGCAAATCCGCGCTGACGGAAAACGTTATCCGAATCACTTTGGTTCAATATCGTGGAACGAACGCGAAGCCCGATACTCCCAGTCCAAGCTCGAACTCTACAGCCTCTTCAGGGCCCTCCGCGCCTACCGAATCTTCATCATCGGCGTCCGCAACCTCACTGTTGAAGTCGATGCGAAGTACATAAAAGGGATGCTCAACAACCCCGACATTCAGCCCAATGCAACGATCAACCGATGGATAGCCGGCGTGCTCTTATTTGACTTTAGACTCGTTCACGTACCCGCTTCCGCACACGGTGCACCCGACGGACTCTCCCGATGCCCCCGCACTGCAGAAGACCCCGAGGAGATCAACGACTTCGACGATTGGCTTGACCACTCCTACGGTTTCTTTATGGAAGTCGTCAACTACCGACCCGTCCCCATACCGTCTATACCGATTGCCGTATGCGGCCGATGCCGTGCCACAGCCAACCGACTCCACGAGTTACCCGCCGTCCTCGTCTACACAAATCAGGAAGCCGTTTCTGACATACCGCGATCCGATAAAGCCCACGCGGCCGACGCTCGTCTTGCCCTCGTCGAGATCTGGTTACGAGATCTAACCCGACCCGCGAACTTCACGGACGAAGAATACCGTCTGTTCTTACGATACGCCCTTGAATTCTTCGTCACCGATAACAAGCTTTGGCGTAAAGACTGTCACGGAAAACACAAACTCGTCATACCGCCCGACCGCCGGCTTCAGTTACTCAAAGACACTCATGACTCTCTCGGCCACAAAGGTATATTCTCCGTCCGCGCTCGGCTACTCGATCGTTTCTGGTGGCCGCACCTCGACCACGACGTTAAGTGGTACGTCCAGTCTTGCCATCAGTGCCAAGTACGGCAAATGCGTTATCATCACATTCCGCCCACCGTCGCTACACTGGCCTCGCTATTTCGTAAAGCGTATGTCGACACAATGTTTATGCCACAATCCGGCGGCTATCGATACATCGTCCAAGCCCGTTGCTCCCTGTCCGCCTACCCTGAGTTCCGCATGTTACGCCGCGAGACCGGCTCCACCATCGGCACGTTCTTATTCGAAGACATCTTATGCTGTTGGGGCGCTCTCGAAGAAATCGTCACCGACAACGGCAAGCCATTCGTAGAGGCGCTCGACTATCTCGCCTCCCGCTATGGTATCCGGCACATCCGCATTTCGCCCTATAACTCACAAGCGAACGGACCTGTTGAGCGTCGCCACCTAGATGTCCGGGAGGCCATTATGAAAAGTTGTGACGGAGATGAAAAGAAATGGCACACCGTTACCCATTCCATATTTTGGGCCGAGTGGGTCACTACACACAAAAGCCTCGGATACTCGTCCTACTACATTGCACACGGAGTAGAACCGCTTTTTCCATTCGATTTTGCCGAAGCTACGTACATGGTTCCGACGCAAGATATGATGTCTACGACCAACCTCATAGTCATCCGCGCCCGACAACTTTGTAAACGAGAAGCTGACCTCGATCGGGTCAAAGAAAAGCTTACCAAATCTCGGCTCGCGTCCGCCCGGCAATTCGAGCAGAAATACGCCAACACGATCAAAGTTTTCAACTTCGAACCCGGTAACCTCGTTCTCGTCCAAAATTCACATATCGAAATGTCTCTCAATCGTAAAGCAAAACCGCGGTACTTTGGACCCATGGTTGTCATTAGGAAAACAGAAGGCGGATCTTACATACTAGCCGAACTCGACGGTGCGGTTTCTAGATCTCGATTTGCCGCTTTCCAAGTGGTACCCTACCACACCCGCTCAAAAATATCGATACCATTGGACGATTTCTTACAATACCGCGATGCCGACGATACCAATTTAAACGATCTTGATGATCCGACGTAACCGCCCTCCATAGACTCCTCACCCGACGACGATTAAGCATTTCATTTATATTCTGTCCACGTTATACCCCCACTTTATTTAGTTCCTCTTAGTTTTCTAACGATATGACGAATGATGCGAATAGTCCTATGTCTTCGGGAGCCAATCAGCTTTCCTTAGCTGGGTGAACAAGCTGACACGTCTTTTATGTACACGATATATTCTTTTTATATATACACAACGGGCTTGTTATTTTGTTTCTATTTTACAGGCAGCCGGTCTCGTAATCCCGCTTCAACATCGCCAACCTTGAGGTCGACCGTTCGAGATCGACACGAAGCCGCTGGAACTCTTGACCGAAGTGGATGAGGTGACGGTTGACGTTGGTGCCCAGGGCTCCCAGCTCCTCCATAAGGACCGCTAGCCGCGCCGACACTTGCTCGTAATTCTCCATCGTCAAAACGAACGGGTTTGCTGCTGAGGCCGCCCTAAGTCTTTTCGTCGGCCGCTCTTCCTCTGACTCCTCCTCGTCTTCGTCATCGTCCTCGACCGACTCCACATCCTCGACCCGCGGTTTGCTCGTTGAGGCCCGGGCAGGCCTACTGCGGATGGGCTTTGTCGTGAACGACAACAGCTTCCTCGTGCCGACCGCGACCTCTTTGCCCTTTCCGGTATCCACCTTGCGCCAACCCCCGCCCGTCTGGTGTGTAGCGTTAGTACATCTTTTCTTTAGCCTCCAGCATCGTTCGCACACATAGCCCGTTGTAGTGGGAGGCACGTGATATGCTTAGTCAGCATATCACGTGATGTTCAGACTTAGACGCGTAGCCAGATAGAGACAGAGACTAGATACATACACGAGCGCCTACTCATACAGAGATTCCCACTTCTACCCGTTCCACCGTGACGCCTCGACACGCCTCTTGAGCCTTGACGCAGTTGGTGCAGGGTTGTAGGGGAAACGGCCCGGTGAACTGTTACCAGGATCAGTGACTAAAGAACAAATGAACCGACACAGGAACTCACTGTCGTACCAGCCAGGTCTCCGGTCTCTATGCCCAGCGTATCTACGTCTTCTACATCGGCCGGTGTCTCTGGTGCCGGGTCGACGGGGCCTTCCTCTGGCTCGACTGCGGCTTCGCCTTCCGGAATTGACTCAGTCCTTGGTTCACCCGCGACCGATGCGTTTGCTTCAGCTCGCCGTTCTTCGCTGAGCCGCCGCCGATACGCGGCTCCATCCCTTTCGACCCAGTCCACTTCTTGATTCCAGTGCTGCTCGTGTTGTTCTATTCTAAGCCGCTCCCGCCTTTCCTCTGCCGCCTTTCGCCTTTTCTCCGCCTCCGCTTGTGCATTTGCCTCTGCCATCTGTCTGGCCTCCTCTTCCCACGTAGCCGCTTCTTCATCCGCCCGCCGTCTAGCTTCTTCCTTTTCCTGCCTCTCTCGGTCCGCCGCTTCTTTCAGCCACTCTTCGACATTGTTGGCGTACGATTGGCGGTCAGCCCATAACGGTGGCGTTACTGGCCTCATACCACCAGCTTGGAGTTCCGTGACGATTCCATTATAAGCACGCTAGCGGGATGACATGAGCTATCTTAGGACACGCGCGATCAATCGAAAAACTCACCAGCGCTTTCTTGCGGCTGCTTAACCATTGTTGGGCCATCCCCTCGTTGCCATCCACCATCGTTACGAGATCGTCGCTGTGAAACACGGTGACCACGTTAACGGCCTCTTCATAGTCCGCCCGGACATCGGGTTCGATGCTTTCGACGAGGAAATTGTCGTAGACTTGGGACATTGTGGACGTGTGATGGTGTAGAGGAAAGGTCGGATCAACAACGAGATTTTTTTTTTTTTTATTACTTTGCCGTTGTTTGGCCGCTCACGTGATTGGCCACATTCGCGACCCGCATTTGGAGACCCCATATTCTCGACCACGGATGGTCTCTATTAGAAGACCCAAGGAGATGTAGAGGGTCCTCGACCCTCTGGGGCCGTAACATCGATATCTAGCGAATCCGCTCAAACCCGACGTCTCTAGCAATCTACGCTCGAACCCGACGCAACCCGATGCAACCCGATGCATACCGACTAGCACAGCCGCTCACGTACCTGGTCAGTCTATCTCCTAAACTCACGGAACTTCAAATATCAAAGATAGATCTCATCGGACTGGGATCCCAACATCAGACTTGCCTTATTCACACCTAGCGTCTCCCTTATGGGGATATAGTGAAGTATATTGCATCTTTTATGGTTTTTATATCTTCCACCCATTTTCCCTGTCATCGTCGCCTCGCAACGCTCTTCCTACTTCCCCATTTTTATTCTCCTTTGTTTCCTCTCATCGGCCGAGGACTCTCGTCCGAATCTAGGTACAGAAATTTGTAGTATAAAAACAGTGCCCAAGCGCTGTCTCAAAATAAGAAACCAGTTCCCCCATTTCCTCTCTCTGAGAATTAGTCTCTCAGTAAAATCCATCGCACACACTACTCGTTGGTTTCCTCGACGCTCTCCCTGTCCTTCTACCGTCTTAATCTCTACGTTTCTCGTCACCTGACACCCGACCCGCCATACCCGACACCGTCGGCTTCGTCGGCTTCGACCGGCCTCGATAGATTTCAGTAGTTTACTTGGCGGCTTCTTATCACTTGCATCCTATCATCTTACTGAAGCTCGCTAGACTATTCCTAGTCACTTTCACGCTGACCCCCACAGGCTTAGGATTATTATTCTGCAGCCACCCCGACCTCGCCTTTACAACGAAGTAATACCCGCCCCCGACTGCCATGGAAAGTGATATGACGCTGGCAACTTGGAGTTTAGCAGTCGCAGGCATTCCGAAGGAGTATTTTGTTTGGTTGGATGAAAGCTGCATTGGTCGTGATCCAGCGCATCGATACATAATTCTGCCAGCGCTGTCATTTGACGGCGTCATTGCGCTTGGTGTTTTCAAAGGCTTTGTTACTAAAAAACGGTTCCTCAAATTTTTACACGAAGAACTAGTAGGAGTTTTGAATTTTATTCTGTTTACCACTACTGAAATGACCTTTGACAAGGCACCAAAACTCCAGCCATATCCTGGAGTGAGGAGTGTCATGGTAATGGACGGTTGTGCTGTCCATGTTGATGATGAGGTCCAGCACATTATTGAATATGATTGTGGTAGATCAATGCCATGTTCCACTGTTGTGTGCACTGATGGAAATGAACTAGCCGCGAAACTGCTTTACTTACCTCCGAATTCGCCCGACCTCAATCCCCTCGACCTGTCTTTCGCAAAGTTACGAGCTTGGCTGTTTCGGAATGAAGAACAGACTCTCACCCTCAAATTGGTAGAGCAGGCGGTGCTCACGACCGGAACGAAATATGGTCTTCTATGCATTCTCAATTCCAGCTACTTTTGATTTTTTTTTTTCCTTATTACTGAGAACTTGTTATGAAAACTGGCCATTCCAATAACGCTCTAATGTTTTGTGCAATTCCGTTTTTATTTTTGGGGTGGGGCGGGGGTCGGGGTGACGTATTGACAGCCCGTGAATCTTTATTTTGTGCTTGTTACCTCTTTTGTCACTCATAACATTTTTTCATTGTGCCACGATGGGATCCAAAAAACTTGCAATGAAGCGTGCTCCCAAGGTCAAATGGCCAGTTCCTTTATCTTCCCATGAGCCTTCTGCACTCCCATCTGACACTGAAGACACCTCGAGTCGCCCTCACACTGAAGCTGTGAGTCACCCTCACGCTCAAGCTGCGAAGCACGTTCATTTTCAAGATGATGAACCGCAAGGACATGACGATTCCTTACCGATTGACAACCGTACTGCTCAAGTTCCAGAGCAACGATGCGCTGCAGCAGTCAAGACTGCGACCGCCAGAGCTGAGGAACTACGTGTACAAGATGATGCCTCAGATAGTGACATCGAGCTCACTCGCGTGTTGCAGCAGCCAAGGCCAAAATAGTCCATGCACAAATAGCTGCTGATGAGAGTAATCTCGACCACACAGATGGTGACACCTCCGACCTGTATCTGTCCGACACTCCCAGTATTCAGCCGACAAAGACTGTGAAGGCAAAGACTACTGTAGCCAAAGACTCAGCGCATAAGTCCCATCTAATTTATACCCCGTATAATATACTAACTTTTCCTTAGCGTTGATTACTCTCGTTATTCCTGAAGGTGCCAGCGAATCGTCGAAGATTGTAACGATTTCATGCGATATTACTTTCGAAAATCTCAAAGCAAAAATATACGCTACATTCGGATGTATGGAAGTCAATCACCAACCCACATTGAGTTACAAGATTGGTGCTCGTGGCACTGCTTTGTCGCTTGCTGATGATAACGACTTTTCAGCACTGATGAAAAGCAAGGAGCTTACGTCGAAGAAATCTGCGGACACAAAGGTCTTCATCATAATCCCTAAAAATGTATGTTTCATTTGTCCTTCAATTTTTTATATCACACTTCAGCTTAGCGTCATTTTAGTACCAGATTTCTTTTACCCAGCACATCCAGAAACAAAAGAAGAAAGCAACAGCCACAGACCGGTCTCGCAGGCATGCCGCCTCCCCCTTGTTCGACCTCGATGGTAAAGATGAAGATACTGACAATTCTAATACTGGAGACATCAAAACGGCAATGAACACTCTACTTGACACCTTGAAGCAGTGTGTGGTATGTGGAGAAACCAAGCGCTGTAAGATCAACAGGTATGGCATTCATGTCAACCTTACGTTGCAACATGTCAAAGCTTGGGCCAAACACCTTGTAAGATTATTTATTGTATTTATGATTTCCGCTAATATATGATTCAGAATGCCAAGACTCCTGGTGTCACTCTCGCTGTTCCGCCACGTGTTGCAGCTTTCGCACAGTTCCATGTGGATGATCCTGTCCCAGCACGGCCAGTTGAAAGAAAGGGAAAGGCAACACACACCGCAGGAGCAGCAGACAACGATATCATCCAAGCTCAGAATATTTTGGGGCCCATGCTCGCCTTTAGCAAAATCGCGAATCTTCTCTCTGGCGGCTTAGCTCCTGTTCCTCAAATTCCGGCCGCAGTTCCTCCCGTTCCCGCCCCTCCTGCCGATATCTCAGTCGGGAACATATCTTTTGATGGACCGTCACCATACCCCACCATAGAAGAATTTTTGACCAAGCTTGACGAGAAATATACCGGCCAACGGGAATTGCTCCAATACATTCCGCAGTTCAAGAAACGAGGATTCCTCTTTATCGACGATCTCCTCAATGTTGCCGATCCTGTGGATGCATTTAGGGACCTTTTCAAGATGGAAATAGGTACAACATCATTCATCATTCACAGTTGCAAGAAGGAGGTAAAGCGCATAAAGGGTCAGTTGCAAGGGTGAAGGAATTATGGGGACTACAATATATTTCAATGATTTTCAATTGCACACCAGTACATAATTGATACAATCTCATTTATAAAAAAAGTTCTGCGAAGTACATATGGGACAAACTAATAACCTGCATGAGAGAACCAGCCCTCAATACTTGACTTGTCTACAAGATCCAATGCGTTATACAAAAATGAGCGAGCATGTAATAAATCTGTGGTTTCCAAAAACGAACGATACTCCACACCGTGGCGTCGGATGTACGCTTTGAGCCAAGAAAACATTTCTTCGATGGGATTGAAGTCGGGGGAGTACGGAGGTAAGTAAACAACTCGGATGCCCCTTGCAACACAATTAGTAGCTAGGAAGGTAAAGGGTGCAGCTACATACTTTTCTTCGCAAATCGCCGAAACACCATCAACATGGTGGATTGAGCAGTTGTCCATTACAAGAACGCTGCACGGAGCAGGATATGGATTCATTTCCTCAAGAAGGTCATCTATGAATTCAAGGAATGTATTGCCGTTGAATGCACCAAGTTCAATGCTACTGTAGATGACACCGTCAATTGTCAGGGCGGGCAATACCGAAAACCTGTGCTGAAAACATCAGAAATTTGAAGGTTTTTTAACTTGCAACAAACCTAGTTCCACGGACGAAGTGGGACCGCTTGCGGGCCCATTGCCCTTTTACTGCCCAGCCATTTTCACGGTATGTATTCAATTGGTTGATAGCGCACTCATCAATAAATACAAGATATTCCCTCGGTTCATCAGCAATGTTGAGAATGTATTCGGCGCGTTTGATTGCAAAACGCTCAACTGCAATCTTCGAAAGCTTTGGAGAACGTAGGTAATAAACAGCAGAACTGAGAGATTAGCTAGGTGAGATTTACCTTCTTATGAGTCAAGCCTGCCTCCTTGATCGCCTGATAAAGAGTTGGAATAGAAACAACAAGCCCGTGTTGATTGTATAATTCATCAGCAATCTCGTCCAAATAAAGGTCTGGGCAGCGTTTGATGAGGCCAAGCATCATCTAAACAAATTTGAGTAACATGTAAATGGGCTGAGAAAAGGGAATACATCGATATGAGGTTGCGACATGATCTTTGGCCTCCCGAGAGTATCACAAGGGTCCAGAACAGTAGCACCAATCTCATTGTAAAGTTTCTTGATACGCTGTACCGTACGGGGGTTGATGTTTAGGGCTTGGGAAACTTAAGTGGTGTTCCATCCGAGCTGGATGGTCTGGTAAACAACCAGTTCTCGTATTTCTTTCATGATAAGAGATCCCTTGGTCATCTTGAAAAGCTTCAATGGAGGTCACGTGCCATTGTCAACTTGAATAATGCCAATGTTGCGGCAACGAATCAAGACCAAGAATCGGGTGTGTTTAAATTTGTCTTTCCTAGGTCATTGTGTAATATTAATGGCCAGCAGCATTTGATTTTCACAGGAAAGCAGTTGGACAGCTGCATTGCTTTGTGTGACTGCAACATCCAGAGCTCAGCCAACAACCATCTCATCTTCTGCCTGACAGTTGAAAATCTGGCTCGAAAGCTAGTCGCCTTCAAATTAGAATTTTTGGACACCAATGATACAGCGGTGGTAAAAAGTCTGGATGAGGAGGACCTTTATCCTGGCCAAGAGGACCTTTATCCTGGCCAGGAGGACCTTTATCCTGGCCAGGAGGACCTTATCCTCGCCAACAATCAGTTTGGGGATGGTAGTCTTCCAGTCAGTCGCGTCTTTATTTTATTTGGTGACTTTTTCCCGTGCTATTATACAACTCACTCAATGTCCTACCCCAACACACTTGAATGACTCTCGATAGTTGGAGGAAATATATCTAACGTCGGAGGGGACCAAATCAATGACTTGCACTACAGAATTGTCGTCATCAATGTTCAAAAGAAACATTGTTTTATCTGCCATATCTGCAGTGGGTGCAAGCGACTGTGGGGTTGGGTCCGGGCTCTTTTATCTGTAAGCGTAAAGCTCTTTTCCTTTCATCCTGCGCTCATCTTGTGCTAAGCGTTCCGTGCAACGTATTTCGGGGCGAAACGCCCAAGTTCCCGATAGCACAACGAGTGCGAACTGCGCGTGAACGAATCGCGACGTGCCAGATGAACCGATGGGGAGAAAGATGGAACAGAAGTGGGTGGGGTAGTAGTTGATGCGTCGGACTCGCATTTATATCTTTGTATGCTCGCATTTGTATACCTTTTATTTTGCAATGCTGGACTTTCCCATTTTTTTTCATTTTTTCAATTTGGAGTTACTCTACTACTACTGGGACAGTGAAACAGCATGCCATTGGTTCAGAAAGTACAGGGTACGTGTGTAGTATGAATATGCAAAAGATTTGAGCCAAATTCACGAAGGCAAAAGACTAAAAAAAGGTGATGGTACACACGATGCAGATGTAGTGAAACGAGACTGCCCGCCCGCCTTCTCCATGCCCCGCGCCATCCACTAGGTCGCGTACGCGCCAGGGAAGATGTCCGTATGGGCATTGGGCACCTTGATCGCGAGTGACGGCGCCCACACGCCAATCGGGGTGACGAAATTTTGATGTGATTTGAAAGCGTTTTGGGACGATCGGATGCATTCCTGCCCTCAGCTAATGCACGTATAAACTATAGAAAGCTTCGAAATTAGCATTGTGTGAGTGGATCCCAAGCTACAGCTTACCAATGGTCGTCCAGCGCCCGGAATGACGAATAGTTTTGAGCGGTTTTTTTGCGAATTTTATTAGACGGGGACCTAGGCCCCATCTGGCTGAGTACTATAAAACAAATTTCGAACGATTTGGTTGAGAACTCACCGAGTTATAGCTCGCGCATTGTGAGGCGCGCTAGATAGGCAGACTTTGAGTTAGCGTCAAGTATTATGTAATCAGCTGTAAGGGGCAAATTCTGGCAGAGGAATGGAATAAATTGTGAATAGCTCTTTATGCAGGGCCAAATAAAATATGAAATTTGAGATGAGAGTAGGTATTATGAGTCCCTATAAGGGAATCATTCTATATGGTGGATTTTTCAACTCAGGGTCAGACTCTAATTTGCCAAGCCGTGGGAACAATTGTTGTAAACTGTGGGAACAATTTTGAAGCCCTGTGAATAAATTTGAAACCGTGTGACTGCTGACTTTGTAACTGTGAGAATTTGTTGTCTCAAATGAGCAAGAACAATAAGGTCACCAGATCAAAGGTGCCAAGTTGGGAAAGTATAGTCTACTGTTAAGTCAACCTCATGACAATAATCGTATTCTTTGTTGGTGTAATGTGCACATTATGACATATGGATGAGTTGAAAACCTGTCTGAACAGTACTGAGAGTTCTGTATTGTCCAACTAGTATCTCTGCTGTATTCTGAGGAATTGCCAGTGCAATATAGACTGAATGAACCAGATATGATAACTTTGTCTACAGATACATATAATAGCTATGTACATTGGAATCACAAGGAACAGGTTGAATACCTGTTTAACCGGCCGGTTCATCATTTTCAGCACAAAGTGTTTTGCAGATGTCCCTACCTGAATTCGGGGCATTGCAATTGCACAAACAATAGTAGAAATAAAAGTCTGGACAGTTGTTGGATGTGCATTATGTGCCACATTTGACATCCCATATTGAAGCAGAGAAAGTGCAAGCAGAACTATCAACATTGAGAAACTATGGAGTTCATACATTGGTACCCCAGATGCTGTTTCAATGTATTCATTGAATGGGCTCATAAGGGTGAGGTTTATAATTCGTTGATATTTTATCAAAGGACACGAAAATAGTACAATAAATGCTGTCAACTGCATAATGATTCAAGATCAAGACAAAAGGACAAGGAACATAATTAGTTCAAGAGAAGCTCCAATCAGGCCAGAACAAACTAATATGATGGGAAAGCAATTATTAAATAGCAAAGCATCATATTTATGGCAGGATGGGAAGAAGTGAAGGTTGGGCCAAGATACAATCCAATGGTATCAATGCAGGAACATAGCAACATAGGCTTCTCAGTACAGCAGTGAATTTCGTTATCAATTTAGATATAAAGGAGTATATATGCTTGTTGCACCTGCAGATTTCGTCCAGTTAATATGACACGTCTATGAACAAAAGGTTATGCATCACATATGAGAAGTAAAGGTAGTTTGATTGAATTTGTACAATGAATTGTAATTCAGTTTCATGGACCACAAACCGAACATATTGGACATGTTCGGTGTGTTCGATCAATGTGTTCGGTCAATATGTTCAGGTTACTATTGTCATATGTGATCAGTACACATTGAACTTTGGATATAGTTAGCTATCCAGTGGTGATACAAAGAGAATATGCAAACATTAAATCTGGATTATAGGTAGATTAGGTTAGGTCACAACCGTTGGTTGACATCCACCGAACATCTCCACCGAACACACCAAACATGTTCGATGAGTTCAGTGTAGTATATCTAGTCACAACCGTTGGTTGACATCCACCAAACATCTCCACCGAACACATCGAACATTCTCATCTTGTCAGCAAAAAGGCACACCTCTTGCATATTGTGGATCCTCAAATTGCAGAGTCACAGTCTAACAATGATTGAAGAATACAATATCTGGACATGTCACATATGTGTCATCAATGCTTGATGCTTGAATCAATAGCCAAATTTCAATTACAGTATATAGAAGACATATTTCATAGTAAATTGATGTATTCAGAATGGTTCCATGTATCATCGTGATTTACAACTTTCAATAGTTTACTGTCGTTTTACTATCTGATGGCAGTAACTGCACCTTTTTGTATCAATTGAGAAATTTGGACTTGGTAGAATTTTGGGTGCTTTGTTTTGTATCTCATGAAATACTGCTTGGATCAAGATGGTTGATTCTGGTTGTATTTCGAGCCTAATGACAGACAAACATAGGACAGATGCAATAACGGCTCAAAGGACAAAAACAGAGAAGAATATGGTATATGTACTTCTAGGCCTTGAAAAGATGAACAACCTTCTCCCTCCAGTCTTCTTCATATGAGCTCTTTCGATGTCATAAGACAGTATCATTTTGGGTGTCAAAAAGTACTGGTCTACCTTTTTATTTCATCAACAACTCACCATATCCTAAATATTGTCCAAATGTAATTACAGGAGTAGATAGTCCTCAAGATATAGTACAACTTTCCCTGTATAACCATCTTAATCCAAATAGTATTTCATGAGATACAATACACAGCACCCAAAATTCTACCGAGTCCAAATTTCTCAATTGATTCAAAACAGTGCAGTTGCTGCCATCAGATGGCAAAACAGCTGTAACATATCAACAGTTTGAGTACATACAATATTATACATTAGCATCGGTCGATATTCATACTATTGAGGTGTCGCCTTGTTTCCACAACACCCTCTGCATCATTACTGTCTTCCACATACCCAACATGCCGTTTGATGGCTATTTTGGGTTGTGTAGTTGGTGTAGGCAAAGCCGTCTTGTTGCGAATCATAGTTGCTTCCTGAGAATATACATCAGTATTCGTTTAATTCTTGATGTATTGAAGCATTACCTCTGTGAAATCACTGTCTACCAGTGCCAATGACCGTAGATTCAGAATCATCTTGAATTTATCCTTCTTTACTGGAACTGCCGATATTGTAAACTGAACCTCCACTATATCACCGATTCTAAAGCAAGTTGAGTTTGTTGGAATGAAGCTAATAAATATTTCCATCAGTAGGGATGTGATCCCAATTCATTGTCACTCACCAATGTCGATTTCTATCAGACTTC
Organism: Hygrocybe punicea; assembly: GCA_963556145.1. Lineage (NCBI taxonomy): Eukaryota > Fungi > Basidiomycota > Agaricomycetes > Agaricales > Hygrophoraceae > Hygrocybe > Hygrocybe punicea. The sequence continues at coordinate 1,551,517 of OY744465.1, forward strand.
AACTTGTAATAAAGTACGCAATTGTCCTGGCCATGAAAGTAGCGGGAATTCGCAAGTGAGGTTAATATGCCTTTTGGATCGATGGCATGCTCGAATGGAATGTGAGGGGAAGAGTTGTCGTGTCGGCGATCAGTGAAATATCGGGTTCCTATTGCGAGTGCCATGTAATCCATGTATGTAGAAGGCGTAAAAGCTTGCATTGCATTGTCAGGAAATTGACGAGCCAGTTTCTGGTGCAGAATCTGAAGGTTATCGATATAGGATTGAAAGCCCGTTGTATCAAGGCCAGTTACGACTATGCTTTGACGTATGAAGGGCGTTTGGCGTTCCGGTTGACTATTACAGTGGTTCATCAGAATGGTATTCAAGGAATTGATACAAATTTAGCACATACCTGGTTGTTATGGGTGGAAGATCTTTTGCCACCAAAATTGCTTGCAAACTTAATACCAATTCTTGATGTTCAGATTCATCATTGGTTGGAAGTGTAAACTTCCAGCAATTTGGAGAGTCGACATGCACAATATTGACATTTGAAATCTGGCAATGCGGTCAATATGATATACCTTTTCAAATCCAATGACTTACATTTGTGGCCTTTGCAAGCTGACTTTCATCATCGTCTAAGCGTGCAGATATGATTTCCTGCAGATGTTCAGCTGTCAATTTGGTGTCAAATACTAGCCAGTATATATATGGTGGATATTGCTAACATGCACCCTTGAAGTTGTAATAGTTGTCCATCACGTACAAAGCAGTGGTGAGATGTATATTGCATGGCACAATTTTGTCCACTTCATGGATTATATCTTCCACCATCATCCTCACACCGATCATATCCATATTAGCTTTTGATGTCCATGTGATGATAGCTTTCAGGATCCGTTTTGTTTTTGTTTTTGTATTGCATTCTTGAATATTGAAGTTTGCGTCATTTTGCATAATACGGATCCTTTCCATTTCTTTCAAATGCTGCATATAATGTTGGTTGTCAGCTGTCTGGTTTGGATATGGTATAGTCAAGCATGTACTCCAGCTTTTCCGCATTAATTCTGCATCACAGGATATGTATTATGGCCAGTCAGGGGTACACCCGCAGTGGTCTGGGGCTGTACTCGGACCCGTACCTGTCACGGGTACATACCAGAGCCCAAAAGTACGGGTATGGCACGGGTTTTGCAGGGGTACAGGAAGAAACATGCAAAATACCCCATTTTACCTGTTTTTGGTGGTTTTTATGGTTATTGTGGACAGAATACTGGCCGGATCCCTTTAGTGTAAAGGAACACAATGTTTAGAATACTGTGGGGAGTGTTGAGAGCATTTTTACATATTTTTACAAGCAATGATTCTCATTATATCCCTCAAAAATAGCGAAAAATACCCCAAAAATTGAGTTTTTGATGTTTCTTCTCCCAAAAAAAATACAGCCCATACCCTGTCATGATCCAAACAGGATTCGGATCAAAAAATAGTAATATGCTGTCACTAGTCACCATCCCTACAGCACACATCACATTACAAGGACCATTCATACTGGAATGCCCCCATCTGCATATGGAGTAGAAAGGAATACCCTTATCTGCATATAGGACACACAGGAAATCCTTATCTGCACATAGGACATACATGAAACCCTTATCTATACAAGGGACATGCAAGGAAACCCTTATCTACAGAAGGGACATGCAAGAAAACCCTTATCTATGCAGAAGAAATGAAGGAATACCCTTATCTTAACTGATAAGGCCCCCAAAACATCTTATCAGAGGCCAAAGAAGCACAAGAAGCACAGCCACATCCTTATCTCCAATCATAGAGATAACACATGCCACCCATCATTCCCTGATCAAGAAGCACATCACATTTCATATCAATTGATCAAATACAGCCCAGCCCAGATCTTATCTTTTTCTTAACTGATAAGGATACACACATGGCATGGCATCAATTGATCAAGAAGCACAGCCTCAGGAAGATGATTCTAGAAGCATAGCCTGGCACAGCCCTTGCCTTTGATTCACACACCCAAGATTGGACCAGCAACATGACTCACTCCCATCAAATGTGACTCATTGGTCTATCCATGACAAATTATGACCCTTATGACATACTCATGACCCCCCATGACTCATTATGACCACCCATGACTAATTATGACTATTTCTGACTCATTATGCCCCCTCCTTTGATTATAATTCCTATGTGACTCATTAATTGACTCTGTATGAGTCACAAACCCATGCCTTCCTTTCTTATGACTCCTTATGAGTCATAACCCCCCCATGCCTTTCATCATTATGACTCCTTATGAGTCATAAACCTATGCCTCTCCCCTATATGACTCCCTATGAGTCATATCCTATGCTCTCCATTTCATATACCATTCTATGACTCAGTATGACTCCTGCTGTAGAATAGGTATATATAGAGCCCAGTTTCTGCTGGAGATGGCTCAGTCACCTAATCTGACAGGCCCAGTCACAGGACAGTCCCTCTCCCAGATTCTGATTCACCCCTCTGTGTTTGTTTGTATTACTTGTGTAGTAGTACTTCAAATACCAATTGCAGTTCAAGTCATCATTCATTTGTTTAAGGATATCAATTGCAGTTATATTGATACTCCCTTATTACTTGTTTGATATATTTTCTTTGTGTTCTGTCACGTAGTACAGTCACATTCATCTTCTTTCAAGTTCTATTGATCATCACCAAAGATATCCCAGTACTTTATTCTGCACTAGTAGCCAATGTGCGTTTGAAGCTTCGGAATAAAGTCCGATATCTTGATCATCAATCCTACTTGCCTATTGTTCAGTTCATTCATTCTGTACATAGTATTTTGTCACACCTCCCTTTTGTTTGACATCTACTGTTACATCGCCCATCGCCCATCGTCTATCGCCCATCATCCATAATCTATCGCTCATCCCTATTGTACCTTTGCTCATTGTATACTTGCTACTTGTATACTTGACTGTTGTACACTCGTTCATCTTACACTGTTCATACTTGCTTGAGTTATTATCCACTTATACTCTCGCATACCTCTTGTCACTCAAAGTCTTTACCTTCAGTAGGGAAGACCTCATTGTTCACTCATCCTCTATAAGTCATACATCTGACTTATATTATTGTTAAGTATTTGTTGTATCCCTCAAAGCTAACCTTTGATAGGATTCACACCACAACCCAACCACCCAACAGGAATACCCCAGAGTTATTAAAGAGCTAAATCCTTGTTCCTAAAGGACAACAAGGTAATTTCCCGATCAACGACGCACTCCGGAAACCCTTGGTGTGGATTTGTTCAAACACTTCCCACGCAAAACAACCCGCGTGGGTACTGCGGGTATTCTGAGGCTGGACTCGTACCCTTAACCCGTGGTACCCATACTCTTAACCCCTGGGGGTATTGCATACCCTTGACCTGCCCTAATATGTATGCACAGCATTGGAATTAACCCCTATCCATCATTCATCAATATCTGTTAGTATACCCCATGTTGCTTAATTTGGCATTATGCAATTTTGTTTCATGAATACCCCTTTTTATTTAGTCTCCATTCCTAACTTTAATTGAGCTTGTCAACAATTCATGAAACCTACCAGTATAAACTTGTGGCGAATATCATGTGGACAGTCATCCATTTTTCATGCATACCTTTGCGCTTTGCATGGAGTACATGGATGGCCCAAGAAGCCTCATTTGGTATATGAGCATGTGCCAATGGTGGATCCTCAGATGTTATTGTTGAAGTTTTGAATTCACCGATTCATCTTAAATCCATAGCTTATTGTTTTTGAGTGATTTAAATCGTGAGTGAAGATGATATCCACCATTCCATCAACTTTGACCGCTCTCCAATGCCTTCCAAGAAGTCCACTGCCACGAAATCAAACTCGAAAGCAAAACCCAAGGCCACCATGTATGTTTACCTATTTTACTCAGTATTACTGAAGTTTCTATTGCATGCACTAAAGACGGCCTTCTGCAACAATCGAGAAGCGGAAGAAGGTTATCAAGACTTGGGCTGATGATGATGTGTATGTGTCATCGTTTTAATAGTTAGCTATTTTTGACCAATGGACAGTGTGGCTTTGTCCGATGCTAATGATGATGCCGTCAGTATTCAAAGCACTGGCAGTGTAATGGCACCATCAACGCTCACAAGGTATCTATAATCACATATCATTGTTATCCAATATGAGTTAACAAATATTAGGCATTCCGTCAAGTTTCGCAACGTTAAAGACGTGTTAGTGTTTCAATATCAAATATATCTAACATGATTTCAATCTGTTACAGTGGAAAGAAACGTCAAATGTCATCTCCCAATGTCACCGACAATGACGACGATGTGTAAATATTTTTCATAGGTGTTGTCTCATCATTGACAGGTTATCCATAGTAAAACGCCTTCCCCCTTCAAGAAATTGAAAGCTGCATCTAATCAATCACAAGACGGTGAGCAAGAGGAGGAAGAGGAAGAGGATTACGGTTCTAAGTGAGTTGTTCGGTTATCATAGACATATCCATTTGTTCAAACAAATTGTTTGACTGTTTAGGCATCGTCGCAAAGTAGCCTTGATGAAGAACCCCGATAAGCCAATTTCGTGTGTATTTTACGTGCCGATATGAATATTCTCATTCATTAATCGTAACAGCGTTTCTAATACTCCATCCAAGAAGTCGAAGTCCACGAAGGCCATCATGCTCGATGATACCGACGATGATAAAGGCTCCAGTGGTGATGAAGGAGATCTGACCTATGCACTGACGCAGATCACCAGGTGTGTTGGATCTTATTACACCGTGGTGTTTGATGTAGATGTCGTGAATCTAGCTTACCATCTCCGAACGTTGATGAGTCCAATATTGGCACGAGGGATCCTCAACTTGTTGACACCTACCAAGACTGCGTCAACATCAAGTATGCCATTGCAGTCATACCCTTGTCATTTACTCATAACTATATAGGGCAGCAGTGATGGTATCCTGGTCCAGTGCAATTGGAAACGGCAACCCACAGTTTAGTGATATTATCACTGACATCTACAAGATCAACAGAAAGTACGTTGTTTCAACGACAATTTGAAGTGGATCCAGTCAATTCATTTGATATAATATAGATTATTGGTTTCCGCCATTACCTTTGATAGATCTGGGAGGTATTCTAATCTCTCTCGTGATAACCCTGCCCATATCTCCACTGGTGCATTTGGTTGCAACTTCTTTCATGCAGTTGGAGGTGGAATGCCGACGATCTTTACATCGGTCATCATAGTGGAGTCCTGCTTTCTTGATGAGCCCAAGATTGGTGGCAATACAAAGCCAGTCAAGGTTATACAGGGTGCACTACTTCAAGGAGAATGGGAGCGATATGTCGGTGCTATTGGAATGGTGATTCGCGAGTCCGAATTTGGGGCCCAACTGTATAAGGACTATGTGTCCTTCTCAACGACCACAGCAAGTGGAATGGATACATCTCCCAGTTTGTGCATTGATTATTTCTAGTTGTAATTCCTAATCGATTTTCATAGAGGCATCGACATCCAAAAATGTACAACTTAGTCCATTCACTCGTTGACCCACTCCATCTTATCATAAGGCTGCTCTATCATTTTACGATATTGGTAAGCATCCGGTCATCTAATATAAAATGATATTTTGAGTATGTGTTGTCAGTGCCCATCTATGATGCACGCAAAGTCAAAGCGGACTTCACGTCCACTCTCATATCGCTCCAGCAACTACCCATCTTCCCGCACAATATCCCTGCAGGATCCTGTGTTGTTGTTGGACATACCATCAATACATTCAAGCGTGTAGATGATATGATGAAGAGCATTTCGCTCAATGTGCAATGGGTCATGGTCTTGGGAGTCCCGAAATGATTTCCTCACATATCATCATTTATATTTGTATTTTACCTCTGTCTTGTGAATAAATGTGAACCGATCCATTGAATGTACAACTGATATTACAAATATGAGTATGGACTTTTGATGTCAACCAACCATTTATAAAAAACCACTGCAAAAGTGTCTGCCAATGAGCCAATGGGTGCTCGAACGGATTTCAGACCTGATTTCATGTTCGACCAGAGGCTGCATGTGTGATAACGTTCCACCTCGTTCACGAAATACGACACAGTGTCCGTTTTGGAATCCACAATGAGCGATATGTCCATATGGCAAAAGACACTCATCGATGGTTTTCCACCAACCATATTGGACTCTATCGCATAAAGCCCTTCGTAGGTCTTTTGGACAAAGTCGAAGAACTCGTTTCTGCCTTGTTCTCGAATAGAAATGGCACCCCTGTCTGGATTGCACGTGACCGTCTTCAATAGAGTCCCCTGCGTTTGAAATATTCTGACAAAGTTAAGACAATCATACATATGATATGACAAGTGAAAATGAAGGGCACTCACCTTAACTCATCCAAGGTATAGAAACTTGAGACGATATCCCACTTCCAGGACTTGCTTTCCTTGTTGTACAGGGTGTGCACCGTATACATGACCTTTCCACCAACTAGAAACACACGCCATTCGCCCATCTTACTCAGTGGTTCGATGTACGTTTGCCCAAACCAACGTGAACCTGGAACCTCACAGTTATTACGCATGTATTCCCAATTTCGCTTGGGGTCACCAGGTAATAGTACGTGATGACCGGTGTCGCTGTGTGTCTGTTTCAAGACAATATTTGGTGGGAATTGGTCGCCATCGTTTAATAATTTTGCTTGGGGGCGTATCGTATGCGTTACGTTCAAAGTGACATGAAGCAAGTTTTGATTTTGTATCCATTTTGAATGGACCATGTTCATCTGCTTCGGAGGCGGCCAGATGTGTACCGTTCGACAGAGTTCGTCCATGCCAGTCATGAAAATCAACACATTTCCAGTGTCAATCCATATTGGTTACCGCTGTCAAGACATCAGTATAATGCAGTGAAAACGGAGCAGAATTAATTAAAGCGATGTCAATCTTACATATATGACATTCCCATATCCACACCACCAAATACACAATCTGCCGATGCGAACTTTTGCCACGTATCGCCTTTGTCTTGATAGCGAAGTATTGCGTGAAGGAACTCGGGCCAAAATATGTATTTGACATTGAAGCGCCAGTCTCCATCCTCATGATGTAGTTGCATACCGATATAAACCTGTTTGTTGTGAAATGCGTTTCAGTATCAACAATCCACAAATTAAACAATAGACATTACCCATTCTTGAATACATACTGAATAGCGACTCTTGTATGATTTGATGATATGGACGTAACCATCAAGATGGGCAATGGTATCGAGTTCAATTTTGGATATGGTCGTGGTGACGAATGCAAGATTATTAATAGCTGTGGCTTTGCTTGTGATACGAGTCGTTGGGTCAAGGATAAAGAGGATTTTGAAAACACGGCCGTCATTGTTGCTTAATGTGGTTATACGGCGTTCATTGTTGCTTACGGTGGTTGGCGGTTCCATTTCACAGTCAGATGATGTTTCCATCTCAGAGTCGGATGATAGCCTTTTGCGTGGAAGGAGATCGAGTTCCGCGGCCGTCGCATTGCGGACACCCTGCCAATTTTCACGTATGTTGCAACCAAGACATACCGACTGCGGACAAATTCCAGATGAAACGCATTTGGGATGTTGGTGTGCGGATCCGACATGTCTTTGGCAGGAGTTGCCTTCCTTCTTCCACAAAAGACATTTTGTTTTTGGAGAGTCGCATTTTCGACCAGGGCAGATGTGCATGCAAAGTTCATAACCAAGTTCCTTCTTATATGGCATGTTTGTGGACCTAGGCAGGATTTCTGATGGGTGGTATGAGGAACAGACACAGATATCATTAATACATCAATACCTTAATAATTGATTACTTTCAGGGTGGTTGATAGCACGTGGTGACGATTGCACAAACCTTCTAATTATAAGACGTCGGAATTATGTCACCTGACAAGAGTGGCAATGATAAAACAACGAACACGTGCCAAACACGTTGAACAGCAATGGAATCATTTAAATGTCTTGAAAGAGCAATATCCACTGAACAGATCGGACGTGTTTGGTGTGTTCGGTGGAGATGTTCGGTGGATGTCAACCAACAGTTGTGACTAGATATACTACACCGAACACATCGAACATGTTCGGTATGTTTGGTGGAGATGTTCTGTGGATGTCAACCAACGGTTGTGACTAGATATACTACACCGAACACATCGAACATGTTCGGTATGTTCGGTGGACATGTTCGGTGGATGTCAACCAATGGTTGTGACTAGATATACCACACCGAACACATCGAACATGTTCGGTGGACATGTTCAGTCAACGTTGTTGAACCAATATGACTAGATATACCACACCGAACACATCGAACATGTTCGGTGTGTTCGGTGTGGTATATCTAGTCATACCGATTGATGGACATCCACCAAATATGTCCGGTGACCGAACGCACCAAACAACATGTTTGGTGTAGTATACCTCGTCCTTTCTACATCCATCCAACAAGTCAGACTTGTTGTGCTTTTCCATCAAAGGACCAGTCCGTGAATATTCATTGAACAAATTAACTCCATTTATCGCCTTACCAACTGAAAGAAATTCAATATGCTGCACCTGTCGGTTTTCTGCGTGCAAGTACTAGCCTTGGACAACTTATAAGCTCAAGCCACATCAAAAACATAAATAAATAGATTTGTTGTTTATGCATGCAAAGAAGCCGAACATGAGGTCGAACATGTGGCGATTGATCAGGTCACGTGGTCGTGACATCTGTATTCATAGTCTGGAACGTTGAGTAAAAAATCCGCCCTTTTCTTTTGCTCTCAAATCGCCTCACACATCGACCAAAAAGCTTTATTTCATCTTCCATGTCCTTACCCGTCATCAAAACCTCGACTCCTGCCATCAATCCTGCGGCCTTCAAATACTGGCCTGATGCGCCGCCCAAAAAGCTGCAGGAGCTCCATCGCATCTTCCAAATCCAGTACATGGTCCCGCCCAAGATTCCGGCACCCAACAAGGACTCCGGCACTGTCCCCGTGTTTTCTCGTAACTTATATGTACTGAAGACTCACCCGCACGATGCCACCACCCGAGGCGAGTTATGGCGCGAAATGCCCGAACGATACGAGGAACCGCTCCGTCGCTTGATTTATCAAATGGATATGTACATCTACGCGACAGCTGCCATCACATACAACAAGGCACCCCACTACTCGCCGGACTACGTCAAAAACGATAAGGAAGGGACCGATTCACTCCAGGATTACCTCAAGTATACCAACACCGTCATGGACGAAATTTGGGCAGAGGTTTTGGTCGCAAAACGGGCCAACGAGGTCACCCGTGACTGGCGAAGCAAGATCTTCGACGATTGGCTCCTCAAAGAGTTTTATGTCGGCAAGCACTCTCCATCCGCTTTGATTCAACATGGCGCCGTGAACACCGAGATCAAGCCCAAGGACCTAGGTGAGTAGATATATGCATTTCTGGCCAAATGAATTCTCACGTCTGGCATCATAGATTGGGCAAAATACGACGAATCCGTGCCAGCATGGCACAACAGAACCTCGGCAAATTGGTCGTTCGGTGGGCTTCCGGACGCCACAAAGCTCGAGATCATCGGTCATATTATTGCTTGTGTAAAGGACATAGTGTCCTCGTCGATGCCGATGTGGCGGATGATGATGAAGGTGTGATCTAGAATTACATGTGTGATTGTGCTAATGATATAATACATTTGCAGAGGAGCCGGTTGCCCAGGGCAAGGGCAAGGGCAAAGCCAAGTCAAAATCGGTCAAAAAACAGAAGGCATCTTCTGCTGGTTTGTACAAATTTTCAACCATAGTGGTGTATAGATCTATTGAATATTCAGGTGGCGCAGACAATTCGTCCGAGAAGGACAAAAAGAAGCCCAAGCCCAAGCCCAAGTCCAGTAAGTACTTTCATTGTCTGTGATTGTCATACATGCAAACCCTTCATCATGACAGAGCGCACAATCAAGTCCAAAGCTGAGAACGACGATGAGGGTGAGTTATTGAATTCCGAATATCAAAACGATGATCCAACACATTTATTCATGTATAGATGACATAAAGATGGAGGAGGACGTAGCCCCAGTAAAGAAGAAGCGATCTAAGGCCCAAATGCGTACGTTGCTCACCTTGTTATGATTAATGCACTGACATCTCGCAGTCACTGTTGAAATTGGGTCATCGTGCACAACCTGGCAATCGGCATCGGAGAAATTGACAATGGAGATTAAGCCACCCATCGCCCCCGAGCCGGATGTTGTGGCACTGGAATCTGTGAAGTTGGACATTTTAGGACCAGAGTGGGCGGGGTTGTTGGATGTTGATAATGATATAACCATGGACAACGACGACGGACCTCCCGAACCCGAAAAGATGTCTCCCAGCGATGGTCACGAGGATGGTGAGATGGCAAAGAGGAGGAAATTGGATGTTGCTTCGGAGCAAGCGGGCATTATCGTAGAGAAGCTCAACCTGGTGAAGCCACCGAAGAAGTCTCCGACTCCGGGTATGTATTTCAACATTACATCATAGGCTGTATATATTCCAATTCTGATCTTCTCCATGTCCTAGGATTCCGTCCCAATACGCGTGCATCGTCACGCCACCAGTCATCGACCCCTGCGGAGCCCAGCGCTTCATCAATGGACGTGGATTGGAGCAACATCGTTCCACCCAAAATCCTACTCTCCATTACTCCAAGCCAAATGAGGCCTTCATCTCCCAAGCCATCGACATCCAAACTTGATCCCAGGCCTTAATTTCGGAGGAGTAAGTCCTTCTTTTGTGGAGTATTCATTATATTTGACTAAAAAGACTGTATCCCAGTCGTTGATTTCTGGAAACTTGGTGACAATCTGTGCCCTCAAATGTCCTCCTCATACATCGCTACTATTAACATTTGTACAGTTTCTATATATGTATTTCTTTTTGCTCCGTTAAAAATGGTTTGTGTTACTGTCCTATGACCATAAGAATTGAGCATGATAGTGAGCATAGATACAGCATAAGGCATCAATCTTGTTGACTGAAAATCTGTTTGTCTAAAATATATCCTGGTGAATGCATTACTTTCAGTTCAGTTGTACAACCACCTACACACTCAACTTGAGAAGGACAACCTGAGATGACTTAGGTTTGGGCTAACGAAAATTAAAATTGAATATATGTAAGAAACCAGAATCGCGAACTTTATGGACCTATTAAATGAGGATACAATGATACAAGAGTAACAAAACCCCCTCTTGTAGTGGAAGATATAGCTGTCACTCCAAGGGGAGCTATGACTATTTGGTACCGGAATAATACAGTATACTTGTGTGGGAATGATACGTACAGCTCCATAAAAATGACAATGTATTTCTGACAAGGATGAAGAACAATGATAATTTCCATGAATTACCAAGCAATTGTCAAATATGCACAGTTGTCAAACAGCCTGGTTGTTCAACTTCAATACCTGTTTTGTCTGTTGAGCAAGCTAGAAATAAATATCACTGAGACTCTGAAGATTAAATCCACAAAATATCTTAAAAGGGGGTACCATTGTTCTTCTCAGTCGGTTTGATCAATGTCTTGTCAACCAGACCCCTAATAAGACCGTAAGGCAGCTATTCATGGTACAGATGCATTTTTGGCCTGTATCAAGGCATGTCATGGGAACATGCAATGGAATTAAAAAAGTAAACACAGATTTCTAAAGATTCAGTCACGCCTTATGGTGTTTTGGGAAGAGCTTACAAATAATATAATGTCATATGATCAATCCCATTGTGTTAATTGTTATTCATGATCCGAACCACTTGACTAGTTAAATAGGTGTTTCCTCTTACTGTCACAAATCCTCATGAATCCCCACAACATCATCTGTGTCTGCATTGCAGGTTTGACTTATCTACATTTCCTTGCAAATGCAACATTATTTCCACAACTATGCCAAAATCAACTTATGTATATCTCTCCTGAACCAATTTCCTTGCCTTTGATATTGACCTTGACCCAAGAATTGGGTGTTTCTCAAAGAAAACTCATAGAACATGAGTTTGCCCCAGATCAGGGCGATACAACAATATTGATGCAAATAAATGCAACAAAAAGTGTAGAGTTCATTCAAATAACAAAAGTTAACTTGACGATCGATCCATTATTCATTTGGACTACATTTAAAAATAGCGCGGTCACAATGCAATTACGTTTTATTCAATATGCCAGGACATATTTCTTGCCTCCTAAATATCTCTTTGCTTTGTATTGTGTTCTCAAACCTATCACTGTCCAATGTCATTGTAAAATGATCAAGGCATTGCTCATGCGATTACTATTGAGACAACATGATTTCAGATCATATTTATTTCATTGTATTACTAGTTCTCTAACACATGAAACGTTGCTGTGGATCACACTATGTTTCATAATATGACATAGTCGTTCCAATATAATTGTGTTCAATTTGAATTTATTCAGAAACCTGTTTAAATCTTTATATATAAATTCCCTTCATGGATATCATTTTATTGGTGGTGGTAAACGAATACCAACATTCAAATTTAACCTTCTTCAATCTTTCATGCTCCCATCCAATAATATCAACCATGATTCCGACATACTATTTGAATACGTGGATCATGTTGATCAACAGGTGGCCAACATTGTATATGGAGATAGAAAAAAATATTTGTGGGTCAAAATGCCTTTGCATGAACTTCTGCCAAAGTTGATGGTGAAGGATATTGGTGAAATAACAATAATACATGTTATATATTTGTCAAAGACATTACGAAGATTACATGGACAAGATCTGTCTGTGCCATTAATGAGGCATAATTGTTCAGCCTGTGATACTCATGTTTCTATTTTTCATGTGCATGATATTAAATCACATAAAGACCTGTGTAAACAGTGGTACAGAAGACAACAAATGACAGAAACATATGAGTGAGGCAAAGAAGAAACTCAGACTCAAATGAAAGAAGAATTGGACAAGTCAGATGAGCAATCATTTCCTCCTCCTCCACCATCTATTGAATTGAAGGAAACCATAATCAGCAACTGGTGCAGAGATACATCACCCGAATGTTTCCAAGAAAGTGGGTGTGCTGTATGTGGTCAATTGGTTGCGTTGAAGAACATGTCTTTATTGTCAAAGACGAAGGTTAATCTGAAAATCTTGTCTAGAAACAATATGGGAATCACAAGATGTGAACGATATCATTGTTCTGATCCAATAGAGGATATCAAAGGTCCAGTGCTAGATGACACATGTAAATGGATATGCAAACCATGTGTGCTCAGTCTGAATAAAGGCCAAACTCCCAAATATGCTTTGGCAAATGGACTTTGGATGGGAAGAATTCCTGCACAACTTCAAAATCTAACATTTGCTGAACAACTTTTGATTGCCCGTGTTCGTCACAACAAATGTATTGTTCGTGTCTCATCTGGGATGCATAAAATGAAAGCAAATGCCATCATGTTTCAAAATCCAACACCAAAGATATATCAACGGTTGCCTCCAACAATTAAAGAACTTGATGAAGTGCTAGCATTCATTTTCACTGGTCCTGCCAGACCAACTCCAGAAGACATGGAGCGAACACCTTTATTGGTTTGCCGATGGCGAGTTTCTGCAGCTTTAGAATGGCTGAAATTGAACCACATGGATTACTATGATTTAGATATCTCCTATGAAAATCTAGCACAATATCCAGATCATGGAATTCCTGTTGTGATTGCATATCGACCAGCAGACACAAATAAGGAACCGGAAGCCACTAGTGCATTTGACAATGAAGAGGAAGATGGTGTGGAAGATGGGCCTTGTCCCTTTGTTGTTAGTGGAGTAACCGGTGAAAATCTAGATATTACAAGTCCAAAGGCATTAATAGCTAGAGCGACAAAGCACTTGATAGATGACCATGGTGGTGTTCTTGCTATCAGCCATGCTAGAAATCCAGAATCATTCTTTAATAATCCTCAGTTATATCCTATGATGTTCCCCTGCCTATTTCCATATGGCTTGGGCGGTATTAGCAGCATTGACAAAGATGTTTTAAGCATCAGTGATATGATGCATAAAAGGCATCTTCTGATGTACCATGACAAAAGATTTCAAACCGATCCCTATTTCCCACTGATTGCATTCAATCAGGAACAGATTAAAGACAGTACAACAGGTGGATATCTGTTGACTAATAAACATAATTTCAATGATATTGCAGATCGCTTGATGAATATCAATACAGCTGTTTTAGATGATCTCTCTAAAAGACTGTCTAGAGGTGATAGAGTCAAACCAGATACCCCTGAAGAAAAGGCATGTTATAGGCTTATATCAGACTTGGATCATGTAGCTGGTCAGGTCAAAGGTTCAATTACTAACAAAAAATACATGCGAAATGAGATTTGGTCTCTGATATCCTATATTGGTGCTCCGACTTGGTTTATCACTTTTGCACCTGCAGACATCAATCACCCACTATGCTTATATTATGCTGACAACAAAGAAAAGTTTTATCCTAAACTACGTCTACCCCAGGATTGTTACAAACTAATCGCAAATAATCCAGTTGCTGGAGCTCGCTTCTTTCACTTTACTACTGAAATGTTCATCAAACATATATTAGGAATAAATGAATCTCACCCTGGCCTTTATGGAAACACATCAGGTTATTATGCGACGGTAGAGGAACAAGGACGTCTTACCTTGCATCTTCATATGCTGTTGTGGATAAAGGGATGCCTTACACCTCAGGAAATACGTGACAAAATTATGGTTGAAAATTCTGACTTTCAGAAAAGATTAGTGGAATACTTGGAAAGTTTGTGTGTAGGACAATTCATGACAGGTTCTAAAGATGAGGTATCACAGAAAATGGAACAGACAATGTCGAAACCTGAATATCAACCACCAACATGTGTATTGCCAGATCCACCATCATATAATTGTTCCATGAATTGTCAATATCACAACAAAAGATCAACATGGTGGCAAAGGTTTCAAGATGTTGTAGATGATCTTTTATTGCGATTAAATGTACATAACAGACATGACGGCAAAAAAAAGCCATATTGTCTTAATTCGAAAGGTGAATGTAAACGACGATTTCCCCAAGATATCTTTCAACAAACCTTTGTAGAACCTAACACTGGTGCTCTCAACCTCAAGCATGGTGAACCTTGGATGAACACGGTGACACCTGAAGTTACATATATGCTACGATGCAATTCTGATGTGACCAGCTTATTATCAGGTACTGCTATAAAGGCCATAGTTGCATACATAACAGATTATATTACAAAATTCTCCTTGAAGACCTATAGCATTTTTGAAGTGATAAAGAGTATTTTTGATAAGAATTCTGAAATGATTGGTGGCGACCTGAAAAGAAAAGACAGTCAGAAAACTGTTTACACAAATAGTCAATTCACTCACCTCCAAAATGGAAATTGGTGCTCCAATGGCTTCATTATATGTGCTTGGAAATCCTGATCACTACACCAGTCATAAATTCGTGCCATTCTTTTGGAGATCTTATGTTAAAGAGGTTATCAGTGCATGGTCTGATGAAGAAATTGCTAATATATGTGAAGACCAAAATAATACACAAAAGGTTGTTATTGGTAAGAATAATGGCGCATACATTGGACTTTCCAAAATAAATAATTATATGTTCAGACCAGCTTTGTATGATAATGTATCACTGTATGACTGGATACATCTTGCCACTATGGAACCAAATAAAAGACGCACCAAAACAAAAAGCAAAAGGGCCAGAAAGGAACCCATGCAAAACCATATTTTGGACAATCTAGGCTGTGATGATTTGTCTGACTCCTTCACTGAACCTACTAATGTTGACGACTCCAGTGATGACGACTTGTCTGATGTCATTGATAGTGATATACGCATGGAGATAGATGAATTTCCGAAACCTGATGTTTTGAATAGAAATGCAGGTTCAGAAATAGCTGATAAAACAAATGAAGTTGATCTTAATAAATTGACAAAAATTGAAAATGATTATACTTTACATTCCAATCATCCACAATATCTTACCCACCATGCCAAAATGAAAGGGCATGATCCTTTCATAGTTCCTAATTTTATTCCAAACACTTTGCCAAGGGCTGACCATGGTGATTGAGAATATTATTGTTGTACAATGTTAACGTTTTTCAAGCCATGGAGAAGTGGCAAAGAACTCAAATGTAAATTACAAACATGGGATAATGCTTTTGTAGACCATGAGTTTTCTAAAAGAGAGCTCGAGATCATGAAATACTTTGGTCTGCGGTATGAGTGTTTGGATGCAAGAGATGATTTCTCTGCTAAACGTCAGAAGAATAATACTGCAGATATAAGGTATTCATGGGTGACCTCAAACGGTCTTGATGAACTGGATGACATGCACAATGCTGAATTTGCATTTAACGGCAACAACTTCAACAACAACATTGATGAAGACAATAATGACACAGAAATACTTCTGAAACTTGGCCATAAAGGACAAAAGAGGAAGGATCAAATGCTAATAGCTGAAAGAACTTTGAAAAGGTCAGGGTGGCTCAATGATTGTATTGATGGTACCCTAGATATAGGACCATTGATACCTATAGAACCACCTGTAGTACAATCAGCAAAATAGTGGAGAACTGCAGTCCTTGCAAAGAAAAAGGAAATCATCGATGACAGAAATAAAAATTTACCAACAAAAACAGCAACCATAGATAAATTGGGAAATTTTCAATATAATGATGTCAAGATAGTGGACGTAGCATACATCAACCATATGTTTATTCCTGCAAACAGATCTGATCGTCATCTTATTGATGTAACTATCAAGGATTACAAGTTGAACACTGACCAAAAGAGAGCATTTCATATCATTGCCAATCACTTTACCTTGATTAACAGTTCTGATAAGCTACGCATGTATCTTGGTGGGATGGCAGGCACAGGGAAATCACAAGTCATCAAAGCATTGACTAGTTTCTTTGGTAAACACAACGAAAATCATCGGTTTGTGGTTCTTGCACCAACTGGTGGTGCTGCTGCCCTTGTCAATGGATCTACATATCACTCAATTCTGGGAATTAATCATGGAGGTTTATCTCATTCCCTTGCACAAGTCCATGCCAATCTTGATGGTGTGGATTACATTTTCATTGATGAGGTGTCAATGTTATCTTGCAGAGATATGTATAAAATCAGTGCTCAGTGTGCAAAAGCATGTGGTGTTTATGATGAACCCTTTGATGGCATTAATATGATATTTGCAGGAGATTTTGGACAACTTCCACCAGCTATGAGTAGTGCTCCTTTGTACTCTGGAACCGTTGGTGTCCAAATCAATTCCAGTCAAACTATACCAAATCAGGAAGCTGCTATAGGCAAAGCTCTTTGGCATCAGATTACAACAGTTGTTATATTACGTGAAAATATGAGACAAACCAATCAGTCAAAAGAAGATGTCCAATTGAGACAGGCGTTGGAAAACATGAGATACAAAGCATGTACTCAAGAAGATATTGCATTTCTTCGTACTCGCATCACAGGAAAAGGTCCAAATGATCCAAAATTAGCCCAAAAGAAATTCAGGAATGTATCAGTTGTAACTGCATTAAATGCACAAAAAGACAAAATCAATGAACTTGGTATTCAATGTTTTGCTGCTGAAAATAAAAGACCATTAACATCATTCTATTCCATAGACAGATGGAATGATCCTACTAGTTCCAATAGCAAAAGAAAATCTCATCACATGTCAACAATTTTGGATCCTATTCGACACACAAAGATATTGGAACCTTCACTCCAAAAGCTACTTTGGAGCCAACCACATGCATCATCCTCTGATCATATACCAGGAAGATTGGACTTGTGTGTAGGCATGCCAGTGATGCTGAGAAACAATGATGCGACGGAGTGCTGCATTACCAAAGGAGCAGAGGGCATGGTTGTGGGTTGGCAGAGTGCAATAGGTCCAGAACAACAAACTGTACTGGACACTTTATTTGTCAGATTATTGAATCCTCCAAAAAAATTAACATAGAAGGACTTCCTGAAAATGTTGTGCCGATTACAAAACATGTCACTTCCACCATGTGCTCATTACCCAATGATGATGTGATATCTTTGTCAAGAGAACAAGTGTTGGTACTACCTAATTTTGCAATGACTGATTATGCATGTCAAGGACGTACTCGTCCTAACAATGTGGTCGACCTCAGTAGTTGTAGAAACCACCAATCCTACTATACTTGCTTATCAAGAAGTGCATCTGCAGCAGGAACTATCATCATGCAAGGCTTTGATCCTAAAGTAATTACAGGTGGTGCTTCTGGATATCTCAGGCAAGAATTCAGGGAATTAGAACTGCTTGATGAGATTACCAAACTGAAATATCAAGGACTCTTACCAGACCATGTCAAGGGAGATCAGCGAAATTCTATTATTGATCGATTTAGAAAATGGAAAGGAAAGTCATATATTCCAAAAGAAATTCATCATGCTATCGCATGGAAAGCCACAGAGCAACTAAACCAATACACAGCACAGCCCTCTCCATGGCAATTAATTAAACCTATGAACAAAAATCAAAAGGCAGATTTCAGAAACCTCAACTTTGTTCCTGCAAAAGGAACTGTTCCAGTCACTGTTGCTCATAAAAATTCCACAGCCAAGGTATTGCAAAATAAAAAACGAAAATTAGAACATCTTGTAAGTTCATCTTCCATAGTGAAAAAAATACAAAAAACAAGTACTATTGAATTAAATGAATCAAAAGGGTTTATATGGGATGTGCAAGATTGGAGCTGTGCTTACGATTCACTCTTTACAATACTACTAGCAATATGGAATGAAGATCCATCAAGTTGGAATAAAAGATTCAATAGCATCAATGAAATATTAAAGATTTTGGGCTTAGGATTCACACGATCAAAGAATAACAGAACAGATTTAGAAACAGTTAGAAATACAATCAGACACTTATTGCATCAAGATAAACCCGAAATATTTCCTTATGGTCAAGTTGGCATTGCCATAAGTGATTTGGCCCATTATATAATGAAAGCAAATGAACCAATGACTTCAACTTGTCTTAAATGTATGAGTTGTGAAAACATAACCATTCTGGAAAATGATAGATGTGATGCCATCTTTCACTGTTCATCTTCATTTTCTGGAACAATCTCAGTATGTCTTGCTCAGATTATAGTTAATAGACAACGGCACAGATGTCAATTGTGTTGGGGAAATATTACTAAATTTATTGCATTTAACAAAATTCCACCGCTAATCATGTTTACAGTTGACTCTATTGAGAATTTAATAATTAGTCAAGTTATAAACTTGTCAATTGATGACAAATCCACTGCTTACACATTGAGAGGAATTGTGTACTTTGGTAATATACATTTTACTGCACGCATATTCGTCAACAGGATGGTATGGTTTCATGATGGTATGTCAACAAGATCATTTTGCATTAATGAAGGCAATATAGATGACTTTTCAAATATTGATTTATTGTCATGTAATGGTAATAATGCTGTACTTTTGATATATGCTCAATTTTAATATTTGTTCTCATTGCTAAAAAGAAAAAGGGACGAGTAACCTGCCATGCAAAGCAATGGCCCTCACCCCACTAGTACTATATTTACATCTTTTGAGGGTCTCACTTGGGGCATACATGCCTTGTTGTGCATGCCAGAAGATTCAAAAACTTCAGCCACACTTCCATGTTTGGCAACTCGAACCCATTTGGGAAGTCAGCAACTGCCGGTTGGAGTTCGACTCCTTCATTTTCAACAACACGAAATGGGTGCAGAAGAGTACCCAAGGTAGGTCTTTTTGTAATTTTTTTGTGAGTTGTGTGCTAATGATTATTAATGATTGCAGCTACACCCACGACAAACACAGGTGAACCCAAACCACAACCAACACCAGCCCAGAAAACAATGCCACGGCCACCCCAGCAAACAGAACGGATGCCGATGAAAATGGCCACGGAAACGAGGCCGCGAGGCCGGGTACGAGGATGCGCCAATGACCAAGACAGATGGCTGAGACAGCCACAGCGGCAACGATGACGGCGAGGGCACATACGAGCCAGAGGATGGCGATGGGGATGGAGACGTCCAGCAAGGAGATGACAGGACAATGGAGACGACGACGATGATCCAGCAGACAACGAGGACTGGGGGGGATGACGACATCCATGAGGACGGTGGCGACGACGAGGGGAATGAGGGGAACAGGAATGACAGGGACCGGAACGTGGGGATGGGGATGATGGGGACGAGGATGGCAGAGATGTAGATGAAGATGAAGACGAAGACGACGGGTACAAGGATGGCGGAGACGTAGACGAAGATGACAAGGACAAGGGGGACGCAACAGGTATGTACATCCCACTCTCCTCCCTGTCCTCCTCCCTCTCCCTCTCCCTCTCCCTCTCCCTGCTGCCTTCCCACCTTCCCACTCCCACTCCCTTCTCCCACTCCCACCTTTCTCCCACACCCCTCCTCCCACACCCCTCCTCCCACTCCACACCCACCCACCTGCCTCCTGCCCTTTACTATTTAATTATGTATTTTAATAATCATTAAATGTATGTGTGTATTTTATCGCTGTTTGCATATATGTTGGCGCGGCGGCAATTTCCTAATATAGTGTGTGCAAAAACACCTCATAGAACTTTTGAATTTTATATCAACAATGAGGGCTTAGAGCCCCTTGCTGTATTAACAAAACTTGTTCTAAAAATTATTGCCAACCTGCTAGAACTCAAAAAAGTAGGATCTGACCACAATTTCAGTTATACACTCCCAGGCTGCAGTCATAGACAGTTTGAATTTTATACCAGGTAGATCATTGAATGGGGAGAAACCAATAATATCCATACTATGCGACATCTATTTTTCAAGTGCTGGCAGGTTTTGGGGATGCCATTCAGCTTACAAACACTGTGCAGCTCACATTCACCCCAAATACTCCGAAAGAAAATTCTCACCCATTCTACATGTACGGTGACATCCTCTCCTGGCCGCCCACTTCACTATGGTCGACTCTCGAGTAAAAAATCAGAAAGCAGTAAAAAATAGGCCTGTGGGTCGACCTCCAAAGAAGAAACCCGCTGGAGCTAGTACCGACCACAGGCAAGATTTGAGCCAAAGAAAAAATGGTTCGACAGATCATGTCAACATGCAGAGTAACCCTACAAGTCGCCCAAAGCCTCATCCCACATACAGGCCAAAGCCTACTGGAGAAACTGCAGAGGTGGGCCGTAATATCATGGGAACATCAGATGAGGCGGCAGCGGAGATGCTACTTGGGCTGACAGCATCACAAAACACATGAGTGGGTCAAAAAAGGTCTCAGAGTGGTGAAGTTTGGACAAAAGAAGATACACCGTCTGTGTCTGAGCCTGTGGATGACGATGTCATTGATGAAGACCAATTGGACTCGGATGCACTATATGAAGAAGCAGTCGAAAATGACTATGGTCAGTACTACACCAACAAAAGATGTCAAGTAGGACTCATTTGTCCACCAGATATCAGTTATCTCTCCAATAAATCTGAACCTACCATCCAGATTCCACTCGATATTCCGATTTATGGTGCGCTGGACCGATTGGAGATCTCCTCAGACATCTCCTGGGCAGATTTTCGCCTAGCTGTTGCAAATAAGATGGAGATTGCAGAATATAAGCTTGATATTGCATATAAGCTGTCAATTGATGGGAAAGGTGAATTACCACGTCATCTGGGCTCTGCTGCTCATTTACTCCAACTCATTGATATGGCAACTCAGCATATTGAAGGGAAGATCAAGAGCCACTTGAAGAAACCATTTGCTCTTGTCATCATCAATAAAATGCTGTCCAAAACTGGCACTAAGGCTGGCGGTGCAAAGGGGAAGCCGGTAAGTCTCTTTGCAAATGATTTGCAATCACAAGGGTTGATTTATTTCCCCTGGCGACTGCATGCATCCAGTAAGGAGACAGAACCAGAGCCGCAAGCTACAGATGTTGGACAAAACATGAACACCGGAAAGTACATCACGGCATTGGAGCTGAAATATGCATGCGAATAGCATCAAAAGAAATATTGCTGGGTGAAACAAAATGGCGAGCATCATCACATGGTTCAGGCCAAGATCACACAATGGGCACTCATGATGGTAAGCAGATTCTCTTGCCATTGTATTGCATATAACTTATTTAAATATGTACAGAGTCTCAAACAAGCCAACTTTGACAAGCCTCCACCTGGGCTCAAACTTGAAGATGTCCCACCCCCAACTCGTCAACCAAAGCCAAAGCCTGCAGTAGCTGAACCGGATCAGCCGAATCTGAATGCTGCTCAATTGATGCCAGCTCTTCAAGCTCCCAATGTGTTTCCAAGTTCATATCCATATAACCCCCACCCAGTGCAATACTATGCTCCAATCCCCACCAGAGAACCTGTTTTTGGAGGCAGACCGCTGCCTGATTCCCCAGCCCCGACTTCCAGGAATCCAACAATATTTCCAGCTATCAAGGACTGGCTTCACACTCTCGATGATGGCCCTCATGGTGTCGATGGTCACAATTTCTCGCAGTATGCTGTCAACTTCAATGAAAATCAGATTTTCTGCATTTCAGAAATCTCCGACATTCAAACATTCACGCGACTGGACCTTCTTTCCATTTGTCCCAGAATGAGACTTGGGACCGCAAATGTACTTTTGCAATATGCCTGGGATGATGTGAAGGCTATTCAATGAATGCAGGGAATGGGACGAAGGGATTTTGAGCAGGTATATATGATGTGAATGATCTTTTAGATTTTTTTCTTCTTGGCGGTGGAATTCAACTTCCCACTTAGATAACAATTGATTCAACTCATGTTATCAGATGTAATTACAATGACGGTACCAGCCAAATGCATCGCATGGAGTAATTGAGTACACAGCATCACTAAGAATGAGATAAATACCTGTCAGATCATCAGATCCAAAACCAGAAAGAAACTCATATTGGTTACGGCGGAGATGAGCTTTGACAGCGGAGAAAGCTAATTCGATTGGATTGTAGTCCGGAGAGTAGGGGGGTAGGTATTCACACCGCATTCCTCTGCAACAAAGCTGTAAAACACAATATACTATACCTAAAAAGAAACATACTGATCATGGATCATTTCTCAAATGAGTGGTGACTGGTGTATATGTGCATTGTCCATCACAATGACAGAATTCGGACACAGAAAGGGGTTCATTCATGTAAGTAGTCCATCAATGAATTGTATGAATTTTAGCTTCGTGAATGAACCTGGCGTGATTTCAAGGGAAAGAATCCCATCAAGGGATAGCGCAGGTAGAATTGAATAACTGGCACAATGTAAATAGCATGTATGAAAGCTATGGAGAAGACTCATTGTTGACCATGGATAAAAAAAGCTTTTCGATATGCTCGTTTACCCTTGCATGCCCATCCTTGACCTCAACCCATCCAGCGATCAGTAGAACTTTCATCTATGAAAACCAGTTGCTCTGGAGCATAATTTAGGCCCATGTGAGCAACAAAATTAGCTCGCTGTTCAAGGTTTCACTCAATTGCGATACGTGTTGTCTACAACATTCTATGAGTAAAAAAAAGGGTGTAGACAGCACACTCACAGTTTTAAGTGTATATCCTGATCGTTCCAAGGCCCTCCAAACTGATGACAATGACACTTCGACATGGCAGGTGTTGGACAAGCCTTATTGAAGCTTGCTGAGGTAGGTGTCACAATTGCGAGCAAGGCATGAATGTAGATACTATATAATGTTGTCAGTGGTCTGGAAATCTGTATGACAGTGAAAAGGCACCTCGACATCATCCAGCATGAGTGCTCGTGGCCTTCCTTTGTTCTGAAACATGTCAATTTGGCGGAAAGGGTGCCCAGTCATCTTGATTGCTGCTTGGATCTGCTGAATTTGACGTTTGCTGATTCCAGTGAATGCCATTATCTCGGAAATGTCGATTTTGGCTGCTAGCATTCGGGAGACAATGAGACACAGGTCCTGCGAGGTTTTTCGACCTTGAGGCATCTTGATCTTGGTTGATCAATGATAACTGTGATATCTCGTGATTACCAGATCAGGTTGATAATGCTGCACATTGTCGACATCTCCACAGGCAAGCCAGCATTATGAGAAATTATTCTATACATGAAATCCACAAGCCACCATGAATGAACCTCTGGTGATGGTTGTAAAATTCAAAAGCTCAAGACTATGACCAGATAACGGAAAATTGTATTTCACAGTAAAATCACTTTGAAATTACCACCAGCAGGTCGGAAATAATTTTTAGAATGATGATTGTCAAGACAGAAAGGGGCTCCGAGCCCTCGTTGTTGAGATAAAATTCAAAAGCTCTGGGAGGTGATTTTGCACGCACTATATTAGGTAATTGCCGCCATGCCAACATATATGCAAACAGCTATAAGTAATAGTGAGGTTATATATATTCCTATAGAGAATTGAGCAATATTAAATAGAAAAGCACAATATTCTAAATGGGGTAATTTCTGGTTTTGCCATAGATTGTCATTAGGGATAAGTAACTCCTGTAATGGCTGATAGCTGATAGTAAAGGTAAGATATTGTGCATTGTCAAAATAATAATTGTGTAATTTTGCTATTCCCTGAGCTTTTAATAATTGCATTCAAATTATATTACATGGTACATTTATGTTCAGTACAGATTGAAATATTTTGATTATTTTATATATATGGCAGTTTCTGAATAAATATTGGCTTGAGCTGCTGTGAGCTCTGTCAATGCTGTCAACATTAAATACATGCAGGCAGAGTGAGATGTGGTGCAATCCATTGCACTGACATGGGCCCACATTGCAGCAAAAGCTGGACCCTGGTCAAGTCAATGCTGCAGTGGGAGCTGGGCCAGGGTCAACCGAATTCTGCAGCAAGAGCAGGGCCATGTCAACGCAATATTGGAGCAATAGCCAGACCCTCATGTACCCAATCCTGCTACATCGGTGGGTCTGCAATCAATGCAATGCTAGAGGACAGGCCGGACGCCAGTCAACCTACCCTACAGCAAGTGCTGGACCTGAGTAAAGCAAGTGCTGCAGCAATGGCTGGACCCGATTCAACCCAAGCCCCACAGCAAGTGCTCGATCCAGGTCAACCTGGTGCTGCAGCAATATCTAGACCTGGGTCAACCCAGTGCTGCAGCAAGAGCTGGATCCTGGTCAACCCAACTACAGCAATAGCTGGACCCCGGTCAACCCAAGCCCTGCAGCAAGCGCTGGACCCAGGTCAACCCAAGCCTGCAGCAATAGCTGGACCCCAGTCAACCCAAGCCCCACAGCAAGCGCTGGACCCAGGTCAACCCGGTGTTGCAGCAATATCTAGACCTGGGTCAACCCAGTGCTGCAGCAATAGCTGGATCCTGGTCAACCCAAGCCTACAGCAATAGCTGGACCCCAGTCAACCCAAGCCCTGCAGTAAGTGCTGGATCCAGGTGAACCTGGTGCTGCAGCAATATCTATACCTGGGTCAACCCAGTGCTGCAGCAATAGCTGGATTCTGGTCAACCCAATGCCTGCAGCGAGCACTGGATCGGGGTCAACCCAAGTCCCACCGCAAGTGCTGGACCCAGGTCAACCCAGTGCTGCAGCAATATCTGGACCTGGGTCGACCCAGTGCTGCAGCAACAGCTGGACCCTGGTCAACCCAGTGTGGAAGCAATAGCTGAACCCTGGTCAACCCAGTGCTGCAGCAATAGCTGAAACCTGGTCAACCCAGTGCTGCAGCAATACCTGGACCCCAGCCACCCTACCCTGCAGGAAGTGCTGGGCCTGGGTCAACTCAGTGCTGCAGCAACAGCTGGACCCAGGTCAACCCAAGCCTGCAGCAAGAGCTGGTCCATGGTCAACCCAGTGCTGCAGCAATTGCTGCAGCCAGGTCAACCCACATTGCTTGAACAACTGGACCTGGGTCAACCCAACCAATCCAGAATAGCTGTCCTGGGTTAACCTACCCCATAGCAGAGCTGACACTGGGTTGACCCACCCAGCCACCCTTGACCAGCAAGAGCTGTACCTGGGTCAACCTACCACCCCACATTTCCCCAGCAAGAGCTGTCTTTTGGGTTAACCTACCCCCCCAGCAAGCAACTGGGCTATGTGTACCTACCTTTTGCAACTATATCTGCGATTGGGTTAACCAAAACGACTGGGTCTACTGCCTAAAAGCCGCATGTGCCCCAGACACAATAGGGCCAAAATCATGATTTTCCTGAGAATACACGACTGAAATCTGGCCGGGACCATCTGGAAGCACTTTGTCAAGCGTATAACACTCATAGCATGCTCGTGTCTGGCTGCAGCGTAATCCCGGAGGACCTTGTCATCATCGTCATGTGACTTGGCTAGTTTGAGATGCTGTGCCAAGACAGCAGCAAGGCTGATAGCATTGTGGATGCCTAGGTTCATACCTTGTTGGCCAGTGGGTGAATGAACGTGTGTGGCACTTTGATCATCAGTCACCAAACCAGTATCACCTCTGAACCGAATGAAGAAGTGTTCAGTGATGGTGGCATGGGATTTGTACTGCGTCGACCAAATAGTCTGCAATACTTGAATCGGATTGGGATTTATGGAAGGATCCGAAGATAAATGGCTTGGACCATATTTATTCAATGCAGATTGGACATAGGGTGTCGGTGGAGAGTGGGGACTCGGAGGGAACATTGCAGATAAAATGATACACCAGTGTGTCTGGAGATCATTCGAGTGCCTCAGGGGAAGGACCGGACACCGCTTCCGAAGGCAATGGGATGAGAAGGCTGAAGCTGTGTGGGCTGGCAAAGCCTGAAAGCTCTTACATTGGCAGAGGATCTGGAGGAGAAGAAAAAGTAATATCCGCAAGAACAAGTTGCCAATGAAAAATTTAGTAGTTCAGTCATGACCTGTCCAAGTCCGCTGACACTTTCTGACAAGAGAACTTCCAGGAGGATATGGCATTTGCATGAAGCCCAAGAAGTGCGTCAGAGTGGTCCCTCTAGGAAGGTGTGCCAGCTGGAATGGCCATGAGGAACATGTAGTAGGAGTTCGAGTGGCTTGACAGTAATATGATGTGATCTCCGAGTCAGCCTTCCCGCTGGGCCATGGCTCCATAAAAACTGAACTTTTTTTGAGTCTGTTACAGCTGAATCCAGATCAATAGGCCGCCCATAAAAAAGTATCACATTCGGAATATGACTTTTTTGGCACTCTGAGTCTGAAATATTGTCAAAATTTTAGTACTCAGCACTGAAAAATGTGGACTCCGAATACAAGTTTTTTTTTGGTTGCCTATCTATCTGAATTCAGCTGTAAGCCACTTTGTATAAGGTCCTTGCAAACAACCTTGTTCCCCCTGAGTAAGTCTCTTGTGT
Organism: Hygrocybe punicea; assembly: GCA_963556145.1. Classification (NCBI taxonomy): domain Eukaryota; kingdom Fungi; phylum Basidiomycota; class Agaricomycetes; order Agaricales; family Hygrophoraceae; genus Hygrocybe; species Hygrocybe punicea. Next base: position 1,579,010 of record OY744465.1, read on the forward strand.
CTTTTAACAATTAGTCTCATCTTTTCTTGACAGACTTCAGTTGTCTTCTTTGATCATTTACTGTCACATTTCCCATCAAATATATATCTTTTCACCTATTATGTATCAAGATGGTGAACAAGGTCAAGAACAAACACAGACTCAAGAAACCAATGAAAGCTTCAACGAATCCTTCAACGAACAATATAATATCACCCTGGCCATCAGATCAAAATGTCTTGCAGTCACGAAGGCTTACAGACAAGGAGAACATCAGGAAAAGCTTGTTTTACTTAGGGTCTTAATCTGTCTGAAACTAGAAATCAAGACTCAAATAAGACAGAATAAGTCTATCCTGTTTCTTAGTCTGTCTTATACTGTCTTGAAACTAAAATTAAGATGCCTAAGACTGATTAAGTAATGACCACTTTTCCTGATGAAATCGACAAGGTCACAGCAATCTTGGACCTCACGTTGGCAATCCCGGTTCAACCAAATGACAACTCATCTTTTAGACGAGCATTCGGAGCATACTGCAAATTCCTTGACAGCTATGACAACTATCATGCTGGAGGAGCTACATGAGGCACCGCAACAAACCCCTTGGCTCATGTCAATGCTGAAACTGGGATTCTGCCAGAAGACCTCTATGAACAGCCAGCACATGAATGGCTCACTCTTGATAAATGACAACAACGCAAATGTTCAATCAGTCCAGCCTCCAACAATGAAGACAAATCAACTCACCCTCATAAACAGCACGTCAACATCAGTATTTTACCATGGGTTGTCCATCAATCAGACCATCCAACGTTGTTGTCCTTGTCTCTCCGAAAGACCCTTACGGCCCTTGACAATTTCGGCCAAGACATCAAGTTCACAGTGTCTTCAATCATCAACACACCTGATTGTCCCCAATTCCCTCAGTCTGAATGGACAAACCTTGTCTCCAGTCAAGCCATCACGCTCAACCATGTTTTATCAGGCCTCTTTGCTGTTGTCCAATCCCCCAAGAAAAAGGAAGTTGTTGGACACATTGAAATTTCAACCGGCATCACCACACCCGCCAAAATGGTGACAACACATGGTGAGTGGATCACCGCTTGGGAACCCACTGTTGAAGCCACAATCTTTGTATTCCCTCACCGTGAATATGAGCTCAAGCAATATGGACGATATATCGCTGGGCTCTTCACAGCACTCTCTGTTGAACAGCACTCGAATTATCAGCTTTGACAAAGGAATCCGCATCCGAACTTCTCAATGACCCAATATTGAGCTTACCAATCACCACGAGTTTACAGACTTACAAATACACTGGATTCAAACCTGGGACCATAACAGCCGCAAACCTGAACAACATGGAGTTAGTTGTCGACAAGAGCCTTGCAGATGATGGAACGATGGTAAATGTCCCAACTCTCACAGTCAATGTAACTACTTACACGTCTGTGCCAAATGCTGCTCCACCAGACACGTCAGTTCAGAATGCACCTCTAAACAGGCTTGATCTGTGGTCCAGACAACCCCGATATGCTCGAGATCTGATATGGGATGATGAATCAAATCCACGTATCTCCACTGCTTTTGCTACTGTCACAGAAAAACTGGTTGCCAACGTCCCTACAAATGAATTAAACAATCATGCTGCACTTGACACCATCTGACAACACCCAGACCTCTTCACCATTGTCACTCCAATCAATGTTGATGTTTTTGAAAAATATTTGCAGTCCCACCCAAACCAACCTTCTGTCCGTTCCATCTGCCATTCTCTTCATGAAGGCTTTTGGCTGTGTGCTAAAACTGATGATCCTTCTTATCCTATGACTTGGGACAACTTGTTCTGGCTGATTCATGATCCTGCCCACAAAGCCCTCTTGCTGGAACAACGCGACATTGAGGTCACTCTAGGTCGATTTTTACCTTCCTTCAGTGCTGACTTACTGCCAGGCATGTACAGTATGCCCTTGGGTGTTGTTCCCAAGCCTTGTTCGTCCAAACTATGCATGGTTGTCGACCAAAGCGCCGAACCTTTTTCTCAAAACTTGATGATTCCCTGCACTGATCGTTATGTGCTGATGGATAACATGCACCACCTAGGTATGGCCCTCCACCGCGTTCAGACGAGATATCCGATAGACTGTTGGTTGTTTGGAAATCTGACGTTTCCCATGCATATCGTATCATTCCTGTACACCCCTTGTGGCAAATTCAACAGGTCATCACGATTGATAGGCTTCGCCATGTCAACCGATGTAACCACTTTGGTAATGGGGCAGACAGATGCGTTTTTGCTTGCTTCACATCCCTCGTAACCTGGATTGCAGTTGTACTCGCCCTCATTACTGACCTTTTTACATATGTTGACGACAATTTTTCATGGGATTTCGAGAGCTCTTTACACTCTACCACATGTTCCTACCTTGTCTCTAGGGACTCCCTAGGGATTTTATCCCAGCCATTTTTACTAAAAATGCTGTCCCTAGGTATTGTGTCCCTAGGGACTCCCTAGGGACTCCCTAGGAATAGCAGGGACAATCCAAGGTCAGCCCTGTTAGAATTCCAAGTCAACCTATTTTAGTTATTATTATTATTATTATAACTAATAATTCTAAAGGGGGTTGGCGCCCCAAATGAAGTAATGAATTTTCGGTGCTTTATATACCTTTGTTTGGCACATGGACCAATTTTGGTAACGTATCAACAAAACACGTCAACAAACCGCGTCAGAAAGTCACGTGTCGTTCAACAAACAATGACACTTTCACCGGTGAACCAGCAACAAAAATGCCAAGAACCACGAGAGGTGGCCGGGCACGGGTACGATTATCTGCACGCCTCGGTAAGTTTTTATTATTATTATTGTTATCTACAGACTATTTGCAATACCAGGCCCACCCACACTGACTCCGGCCTAATACACGGCGGAACAAGGATGGTGAGGACAAGAACGGCAAACAACGAACGATGCATGAAGACAACGGCAAGGATGGCAAAGATCAACGAGAGTCGCACTCGGCGTGGGTGAACCACCCATGCCCTTCTGTGAGTTTTTTGTTTATATGATATTATTATCTACTAACTACTCCTAGCGCAGGCCAGAAAGATGACAGGACTGCATCCGCAAGCACGGAAATGGGGCCAAGGTGGACGACAGGGACAAGCAAGGCGACGGGAACGGTAACGAAGAAAGGATGCAGCAGGGAGTGGTGCACCCACCCTCGCTGCCTAGGCAAGTTTTTTCCTGTCTTTTATTTACTAACTCACCCCACACTTACAGGCCAAGCCACGGTGAGGCACAAGGGGGCACCCAGGCAGTGGCGTCACGGCAGCAGCAGCAGCAACGGTGACAATGGCAGCAGCAACAGCAGCAGCAACGGCAGCAACAATGGCAACGGCGGCAGCAACAGCAGCAGCAGCAGCAGCAGCAATGGCCATGGCCACAGCAACAGCAACGACGGCAACAGCAGCAGCACCACGGCAGCAACAACGGCGGCAACAGCAGCAGCAGCAACAATGCCAACGGCCGCAGCAACAGCAGCAACAGGGACGCTGCAGCAGCAGCAACAGCAGCAGCGGTGAGTATTGTCCCTCCTCCTCCTCCTCCTCCCTTCCATTCACCCTCCCCCTCCCTCTTTCTTCCCCCCCCCCCCTTCTTTCCCTCTACTCTTGACCCCTCTTCCCTGTCCCCTAATTCTCTCTCTCCCCTTCCTCCTCCCTCTGTTGGCTAACTCCACCTCTCTTCCCTTCCCTTTATGTCCTTCCATTTTCACTCCCTTCCACTCCCCCCTTTTCCTCTGCCTCTTTATTACATTAATGTAGTTATGACCTGTAAATAGCATTTAATTTTATTTGTTATCACATTTTGGAGACACACAGGAGGTGGATGAGGAATTTTTGTGATCAAATAATATGCAGATATCTAATCACATTTTAAAACTATTTGTGTTGTTATCTCACTTGTGAACATATTGCAGAAAATAATATTATCTAAAAGTGGTATTCATACAGAAAATAGTGCATACAGAAATTACAATTATTTAGGCCTTTATTGTTTTCATTATTGTCAGGGGACACTCTCAGTTTATATTTTATACTCTACCAATGCTCTATATTAGTTTACTTAGTTTACTTAGTTTACTCTTACTCTCCTAGAATACAAACACCAGAATGTAGTCAGTATAATAAGTCACATGCACGCGCGGCAGCATTTCCCAAAGCGGCACGCTTATATACATATTTCCCACGACTGCGGGTTTCCTTTACCTCTTTCACATTGGAAACCCTGCAGGTTAGTACAAGTTCTCTCCTCCATAGTTACAATGTATAATAGGTAGTAATATTAATACCTTTGGAAACCCTGCAGTGAGTGACACCCCACGTGAACCCACAGTCACCCTTACAATTATTATGAACATGTATTCAGAAAATAGAAAATGACTCAAATATTTAGGATTTCTAGACCAATATCTATGGCTTTTATTGTGAGGGCAGAATTGTAGACTATTTGGTTGCCAGATAATCAGGACCTGGCTTGTGCCTGAATTATCTCGAGATCAGAAGATCTGCCTGACAATAAGATCCACAGATATCCAGCCAGAAATCCTATATATTTGGGTCTTTTTCTTTTTCTGAATACATGTACACAATAATGAAAACAATAAAGCAAATAGTTTGAAAATGTGACTGGATATTTGCACATTATTTTATCACAAAAAATACTTGTCTGTCTCCTGTGACAGGCGGTTTGGAGTTCATCTGTTTTCAATCATCCTTAAGCACCTAGTGAATAGACTTTCAATTTTTTGTGAGCAGATATTCAGTGACATTTTGAAACTATTTATGTGAAAATATCCCAGAGAAGAATTATTTCAAAGACAGGGTGCAAAGAGGATGAACACTGGCAAGAATCAAGAAATATGGAGAAGAGTGATGATGAAGAAGCTGGTATTGATATTGATAGAGAATGGATATGCATTGTTAATATAATTGTTTCATATTGTAATAGTATCAAGAATTAACTAATAAATAAATCTTTGAGTTTACAGGTATGAATAGTGAATGACACAATAAACTTATGGGTTTTGCTGCGGGCACAAGACTAGTACAGTAACACAAAAGACAACACAGAAACATGAATTGAGACAATGACAACTACATGACTGAAAACCACAACACAACAACAGCAGCAACAACAACAGCAACTAAAAAAGTCCAGACAAAGTCCAAGCAAAGTCCTAGCCAAGTCTGAGGACTAATCTGACTCCCAGGAGTCTGTCTGAGGTAAATGGTTAGAGAAGAGGAAAGAAGTCCATATAAAAATTTGTGGGGTACAATCCAAGTAACAAACCATATTGTGCTAGGGAGGGAGGGTCAGTGAACTTGATAGAATAATACAGTGAGTAATAACTATCAGAAATAGAAATTGTGGATACAATACCTGGATACGGTGATGCTCAATGTCATATTCGAGACTGTAATAACCAAAAAGTTGCTGGGACAAAGGCTTGTGATATCCATCAAGAACAGTGGCATAACCATGTCACTTGTTATGGTCATCAAAGCATACTGGACATTTGTAGATTGTTAAGAAGATCAGAATCTCCAACAAATATTTTGGGGTTTTTTGGAATCAGTGTATCTAAGATCATGACCAGACTACATATGTGTGGACAAAGCTTGCATGCTGCTCAGAACCAGTATTGCCAATGGAAGCTGGAATATCTGGAAGGAAACTACCTGATTTATTGTGGATTCTTATCATCATGTCAACCACAGAACAGTGGACTATCTTTGTCATAAATGGTGCAATCCTGCTCCATTGAATGGATCTGCTCCAAATCTGGTTATTGTGGAACATGATAGGCAAGGAAGACCTTATTACAAATGTGCTTTTAATACCCAAGTGAGTAGATTTCTTTTTAACATGTATTGAAATTGATGATATTAATAGGCATGTGAGCAACTGAATGCATGGCTGGGTGGATTTGAACCTATTCTCAAAAGAATGCTTCCTTGTAATTTTGACTGGTTTTTACTTGCAATGTTGTTTCTTCATACAGAACGTGTCATTGACAAGCAAGACTCAAAAGGTGCTCAGAAAAATGAAGATGAAGATGGAGATGAGGATGAGGACTATGGAATTGATATTGACAGAGATGACTGAACATTGGAATACTTGATGGCATTTTTCTCTATAATATATATAAGCAATCAAGCTGAATAGTCATGAAATCAACTGATTCTAGTTCCAGTCTTAAAGTTGTATTAGCTTCAATATCAGTGAAAATATATAAAGCAAGCCCAATAAAATGCTTACATGCTTTACATTGAGCGATGTAGGACATTGAGATGTAACCAACTTAAAAAGTGAGTCAAATAACAGCAAAATGGTTAAGAAAAGCCGATTTTTTTTAGGGATTCCCTAGGGACAACTTGAATAAAAATTCAGAGCTAACAAGCCAAATCAAAGGCTTTGAAGCTTTGAATTGAACATTAACAAAAAAATGGTAACAACTTGAATAGTGAGTGAGATATAAGCAAAATGATTGAGAAAAGCCGAGTTTTTTAGGGATTCCCTAGGGACTCCCTAGGGACAACTTGAATAAAAATCTAGACCTAACAAGCCAAATCAAAGGCTTTGAAGCTTTGAATTGAACTGTAACAACAAAATGGTAACAACTTGAATAGTGATTGAGATATAAGCAAAATGGTTACAAAAAGCTGAGTTTTTTAGGGATTCCCTAGGGACTACTACAAATACTCCCTAGGGAGTAAAATTTAATGAAATTGGGATTTTCAGATGGAATCCCCAGGGACTCCCTAGGTCATGTTGGATGAAATGTAAGTCCCTAGGGACTACTACAAATACTCCCTAGGGAGTAAAATTTGATGAAATTGGGATTTTCAGATGGAATCCCTAGGGACTCCCTTAGTGTTGCCATAGTTCAGTTCCGAACCTAGCCGAACCCGGTTCAAACCCCAAACCGAACCCGAGGTTCAGTCTAAGTTCAGCCAAGTGCTGAACCGGACTGCGGGTTCAGTTCCGGGTTTCAAGGCCCGCCGGATTTCCTGAATGGCTCCAAACCGCGTCCAAACCGCAAACGCAGCTATTTTTACAGTATTTATTTCATTTGTTTTTCGTATTTCTTGACTTACTATTTCGTGTTAAATGGTATCATGTGACCGGCCATGACCGTGTAGCTTTCACGCAACACAACATCAACACGCAACACAACATCAACACTCAACGCGAAGGTCAGTTTCAAGCTTTTCTTAACTTTACTAATGTCATTTGCGACAGGGAACTCGACCGCGACCACGTCGCAGCCACACCCATCTTGGCACAAGATGGATGCCAACGCCAACCCAATGCCAACGGACGCGCGACAGCTGCAACACCACCACCACCACCACCACCACCACCACCACCAGTGGCGGCAACAGAAATGGGAACGGCTATGGCAACCAGGCAACGACGATGGCAATGGCCAGCAGCAGCAGTAACAGCAGAAGCAGCAGCACTGGCAGCAACGGCAGCAGCAACAGAAGCAGCAGCGCCGGCAGCAACGGATGCGCGACAGCTGCAACACCACCACCACCACCACCAGTGGCGGCAACAACAACGGCAACGACAACCACGACGGCCAGCAGCAGCAGCAGCAGCAGCAATGGCAATGGCAATGGCAGCAGCAGCAGCAATGGCCACGACAGCAGCGGCAGCAGTGGCAGCAGCAACAGCGACGGCAGCAGGAGCAGCGCCGGCGGCAGCAACAATGCCAATGGCCGCAGCAACAGCAGCAATGCGACAGCAGCTGCAGCAGCAGCAGCACCGGACGGCTCCCCCGCAGCCCAACTACCTCACGAAGTGTAGCGCTGTATCAATTGATATGTGCCTGCCATTCGCGAGGAGAACGGAGCTCATGGGGTGAGCCAACCTCGGTGAGACGGTTCAATCACATGGCCAAACCTGACCCGAAGTTCAGTTCGCGGTTTCGCCAAAAAGGCTCGGAACCGGACCAAACTGAACTTCGGCAACACTAGACTCCCTAGGTCATGTTGGATGAAATGTAGTCCCTAGGGAGTGGGTAGGAACACGTGGTAGAGTGAAAAGTACTGGATTTTGATGGAGATCTCACGTTTTATGCTCCTTACAACAAGATGATGCCCACTTGCCAAGTAAAATTGTTGAAACTATGGGATGAATTAGGCATCCCTCACGATGAGCACAAACAAGAATGGGGTTCAACATTGATGATCATTGGTTTTCAAGTTGACCCTAATGCAATGACCATCACCATGCCACCAGATGCCCATGCTGATCTCATTGATGCTATCTGAGATTTTGCGATCATGAAAAGACGCTGAATGCTTCGAGAATTTCAGAGGCTAGCTGGCTGGATCAATTGGTCACTCAATGTCTACCCTCTCTTAAGACCTGGGCTCTCAATGGTCTATTTCAAAATGACTGGGAAAACCTGTTCACTTGCCCTGATTTGGATTAACACAACTATCGTTTGCAAACTATCCTGGGTTGCAGATCGTATTGAACAGTCATCCGGCGTATCAATTCTCGACTCCTCTGCTTGGAGTGCTGCCCAGGCAGACCTCACTTTTTATTCTGACACCTGTCCCACTGGTCTTGGTTTCTGGACCGGTCACCTTCTGATAGGTCGCATGCATCATATCACCTCCGACAATCCCCCCTTCATTTTCTTTTTGGAAGCTTTTGCTGTACTCTCCGTTTTACACTACGTTGCTGACAATGTCCGCCCTTTGCCACGTCACATAGCGATTTTCTGTGACAACACCAACACCATCGATATCTTCAACTCACTACGCGCAACCCCCAACTACAATCCTATCCTTTTGGATGCCGTCAACGTCCCTCTTGACTATGATTTCATGTTTCGTGTTTTCCATGTCCCTGGAGTTGAAAATACTGTTGCTGATGCGCTCTCATGCGGTAAGATTGACATTGCATTACAACATTCTCCCATGCTGAATATCACCACCTTTGAACCCCCTCAAATCACTCTGGGGCTGCCAAAAAAAATGACCTCAACAACGACTTCAATCAGGCTACCCTCCTGACCTGCCCGGTCACTTGAGCGACTCCAGCATGAACGTGCTATCGCTATCGGTTGCTCAATTGAACCCAGTACTGCCGCCGCTTACACATCTGCCCTCAATTCATATGTCTCCTTCTGTAACATTCACAACCTGCCCTGCACACCTTGCCCTGACATGATCAGTTTTTATGTTGTTTTTATGTGTCATCACATCAAACCTCAATCAGTGGACAATTACCTTTCAGGCATCTGTAACCAATTAGAACCTTATTTTCCGGACATCCGCTCGATCCGCCATCATCATCTCGTCACCAAAACCCTCGCTGGATGTAAAAAGATGCATGCAGTTGGCACAATCCGTTGTCGACCTCTCTCATGAGATGACCTTATTAATATCATCTCAACTTGCCTCACTTCAGGCTCCCATGATGATCTAACCTTTGCAACCATCGCCACCACCGCATTTCATGCACCCTTACAATTAGGGGAACTCACATGGCCCAATTCGCTCCCCCTTCAAGACTATCAAAAGGTTGTCCTCCATGACAGTGTGCTCATCCACCCAAATTGCTTCAAGTTTTTCCTCCCTGGACACAAGGCGGACTGCTTCTTTGAAGGAAACAGAGTACTCGTCCATGCAACCGTGACTCACGATAACCCTGTCAGCACATTTTGCCGTTACCTGTTTTCCCGAGACAAACTACATCCTTATCATCCGGAGTTGTGGCTCAAGACAAATGGCAGCATCCCCACCTGATCTTGGTTCTTGCGCCATCTTCACAATTTCCTGCCGAACTCACTCATTGGTGGACAATCTTTTCGTTCCGGTGGTGCGACAAACCTCACGGCTTCCGGGGTACCCCCGCACCTCATTCAAGCAATTGGTTGTTGGAAGTCAGATGCTTGGCGGATTTATGTGAGGACACACCCAGCACTACAGGCAGCATTACTCTTGGGACAGATTTGACAAACTGGGCTTTACCATTTCCCTGCTCACTCGTCATGTCAGAGGGCCCAGAGTTTTTGTTACGCTTGCCCCCCCAAAAAGAAAAAAACCATACAACAACAAATAGCCTTTTATGGTTCTGCCCCATTCTTGCACTCAGTATTTTTCAACAAAATACATCTTTTGGGGACCTCGTCACTGTTTTCAGGATGAGGCTGCCCTTTTTTGGCTATTCATCTCGCTCTACGTCTCAACACGTTGCGGCAGATGCCGCGGGCATCCGGGAGTTCCCGAGATCTCCTATCTCAGTAGATCACCACGTGACTCAGTTGTTGTTGTTGTTCTTACACAATTCCACCTGCGTGTTCCTTTCGAGGTCCGGAGATCCTCTCTCCAACGTGGTGATCAGAGTGGTATTCGACCCACAACGACTCTCAAGATTCCGAAACCAACCGGCAACACCCTTCATTGGGTTGAATCTATCAGAAGTGCAGAAGCCAAACGTAAAGCTCAACAGGATCGAGAACGAGACCTCCAGAACCATAGACGGAACATAACAAGGATTCCGGAAATGACAAATCCCTCATTTGCGACATCCACTGACAACGGTCCTCCAGTCACCACAACACAAACCGAACCAACGATGACGAAAGAACAACGTGCCTTCAGCCTAATAGGTGACGCGACGAAAGAAAATCCTCGACAATGGATAAAAGAAGTACAGGGCAAATTCACGAAAACCACGACAGACGCAGAGAAGGTAGCGCTATGTAGACAAAGGATGGAGGCAGATGGCCCCGCAGAAGACTGGTTCAATGACCTGGAAGCCGTGGCAACAGCGACATTCACCACATTCAAAGCGGCCTTCGACAAGAAATGGCCCAAGCCCCCGAGAATCAAGGACTCGAGAGGGACGTTGATGGCAAGAGTGACGGAATGCAGACTAGACGAGAAGGACATTGGCAAGGAAACAGAATACGAAGGGAGGAAAGTATATGGACAGGTCAAATGGGCTCTCATGATCAAGAAACCGGCCGATGCAGTCCCAGACCTGACTGGTATCATGATCCAACAAACCGTCGACAACCTCCCACGAATTCTCCGCGAGAAACTCCTATGAAGCTTCGACGATTGGCAAGACTTCGTAGACGCCATTGTCGCCATATCGCACCAAGAGATCAAATTTGCGCTGGAAACAGAAGACGAGCGACAGAGAACCCGTGAAGCTATGAGAAAGCTAGAGTCTCTCAGCCCCACGATGGAGAGATTCACGAAAACCAGCTTACATTCACCAAGCACCCCACGAGTCAATTGGCGCAACACCCTGAGTCCACAAACCCCAACGCCAAACCACAACCAGTTACATATCCCACCCACTTACCAATGACGAGCATCGCCAGATCTCTTTGCCACCGCCAGCCCAATGACGCCAAGCAACCTCTTTTACCAGCCGCGCCCGTACACCAACCAAGACACACCCAGTACCCCGATGCGCCACACAGGCTTTTCACAGGAACGAGCAGATAACCTACGCCGAAACTTACCCCAACAACATCCCCCAACGGAAGCTGGTAGATGAGCTTACACCCAGCAAGTGAAGGAATGGCACGAAAGGCACGCGGATCGACGGGCGAACTACACTTGCCCCTACCCGCTCACACTGGGGACGGCACCCGTAGGTTCGAGAGAATGCTTCAAATGTGGACTAGCACCAGGAATGGGAGAGTGATCCCACATAGCTAGAGAATGTACCAGCACTCCGATCCCATTGATGGAAGGAAATTGGCGCGCGGTTGCAGCGACAATTCTAGGGATGAAAGGTCTACAACAGAGAATCCCAATGGTCATGAACCCACCAATCATGCCAGTGCGACAACTCAACGCATACAATCAAGGATATACCACCACGACATACCCCCACCAACACAATCACTTCGAGAATACCAGCACATGGTCGCATTCACAACCCGACGATTTCTTTGAAGGGAGCTCGGGAAACGAATGAGAGTCTCGCCAAAAGGAGGCGACGAGACTCTCACAAAGGAAGCCACCACGAGTAGTATAGAAGGAGATAACATGACGACTAACAAAGATCCCAAAGAAATGGACAAATGCATGGGTATGGAAGTTACGTCGCCGCCGGTCACTGTGTACCTACCTGACCCTAACATGCCCATTTTACCGTACGCTGAGCCCATAAGCCACCGCATTATGAACATGGCAACACAAGATCACAAAGGAAGGACGAAACCCTTCATGCAAAGAATCCAGTTAGTAGGGAGTGGTATTATTCGAGTCACAGCACAAGTCGACGATGGAGCAATGGTGAATTGTATTTCAAAAGCTAAGTGGGACGCCTACAATGTCTGCCTACACCCACTATTACCATCGGACACCATCATAGGTGTGGCAAATAACCAACGCATAAGATCGATAGGAAAATGGAGAGGCGTAGTCCGAGTAGGAGGCATGGAGGTCGAGAGCACATTTGAGATTTTCGAGTGCCTGGGAGCATTCGAAGTCATCCTAGGGAAACCATGGCTAAGAGCGGTGAAAGCCATTCACGAATATCGAACGGACACAATCCAAATCCCCTCAGCAGGAGGAACAGTAACCCTCGACAACGAAACGCAGCAGAAAACTGTAGTAAACACGCCAACAACCCAACCGCACCCGATACACCAACATCACGGCCCGAAACGGACACCTGTAACAGTCCAAAATCGCTGGCAGGCGCTAGCGGAAGATACTGCGGATACCGACAACGAAGAGGGGGAGGACAACGAACCGATGGAACATGCACAGAGAGAGCGATCAGAGAAACGAGAACGCAGACAGAAGGAACAACAAACTAGTGGGAGAGAAACCCGACGACTCCGGAGAGTCCTACAAATATCAGAAGAAACCTTGCTGAACGAGGCCATCACGGCAGCGGACAACGATCGAGACAGACCATATATCCCATTCGATGCAAACCCGATCCACCTAGAAGCTGCGGCCGACGACAAGCCACTTTCATACCAGAAATCCAACAAGAGGTCGTCGAGAGAAAGAAACAACAAACTAGAACATTGGGTAACGAAGATAGCGGAACTAAAAACCATGATGGACGACGGCGAACGTGCGATCTTGTTAGAAACGGGGGAGACAGTCGAGGAGGTGCACGCACTGGGAGACGTCACGAACAAGGAGTTCAAGATAGACAGAGGTGAGAACAAAACCCAGAGGGTGACAGACCTGTTCAACGTGGAACGTATAAAGAAGATTCTGGAGAAGATATCCATCGGCCCCGATCTGACACAGGAGCAAAAGATGACAGTCGAATCACTAGTCAAGGAATTTGCGGACATTTTTGCGTTAACGCTGAGTGAAGTCTTTTATGTAGATTGGTACAAACATAATATTACAATAGACCCAGACGCGAAACTGCCAAAACGAATGGCACAATGCCCGATTACGGAACAACAGAAGACTTGGTTCTACAACATCTTAGACGAAATGGAAGCGTCGCATGTCATCCAAAAAGTACCCGGAGAATTCTTAAAGAACTTAGCGAGCACGAACCTGGCACCCAAAGAGGCGGGTAAGACAGGAATGACGAAGACAGAGGTCCTTCGGAAGGTTAACCACGAATGCATCAAGAATGGACTACCGCCATACTGGGAGGAAGTAGCAAATGCGGATATGGAAGAAGGCCGTACACTAGAAACCATCGATGACTCGACCCCACCCATACCGACGAAATGGTGGGTGTGCCACGCATTCACTGCCTTGAACAAGAAGACACAAGTACCTCCGTTTCCGCAGGGTGACCTGAGAGCTAAACAGCAGTTTGCGGCGGGACATAGGTGGGGTTCCATAATTGACTTTGCAGCAGGATATTATGCAGTGCCAATCGCCGACGAAGCGGTACCCTACATAGGGTTTTACGTGGAAGGACATGGCTACTATGTCTACCTCCGAATGCCGTTTGGGCTCACAGGTGCGCCTGCGACTTTCTGTGAAATGGTGTCTATCGCACTCGAAGATATGATAGGCAGAGAGTTAGTGAACTGGATGGACGACATCTTTCTACCGGGAGACGATTTTGATGTCAAAATAGGGAATCTAAGGAAGTTCTTCGCAAGGTGCCGTGATCGAAAGCTGTCCCTAGCCCCAGTGAAGTGCAAGTTCTTTTTCACAGAGTTATTCTTCACAGGTGCCATGATTGGGCCAGAGGGCGTCAAACCGAACTGGGACAAAGTAGCTGCGGTCGTTGACTGGCGGACACCCAAAGATGTCAAGGACCTACTGTCTTTCTTGGGCCTAGCTAACTATTTCCGGCGGCATATCAAGGACTATGCGAGGATAGCCATGCCCCTCACGGACCTGACTAGAGACATCCAAATCGAAGTGCCGAAAGCAGGCTGGAAGGCCAGGAAAGGGGCTTATAAGTGGGCACTAGAAAATACATCACTCGAAGGGAAATGGGGTGAGGTGCAACAGGAAGCCTTCCTCAAGATAAAGATCCTCCTCACCACGGAACCGATCCTACGACCACCCCAATACGATGGCCGACGGTTCAGGGTCACAACGGACGGATGCAAGGACGGTTTCGCGGGTTGGCTCCAACAAGAATTTGAACACAAGGACCAACACGGCAAGGCATACAAAGTGTGGCACCCAATCTCGTTTTGCTCAAAACGCACATCTGCGAGCAAAGCTAAGTATGAACCATTCCTCTTAGAGTTTGCAGCGCTGAAGTACTCCCTCGACGAGTTCGACCCTATGATATATGGATCACCCATAGAGATCAAGACGGACTGCCAAGCCCTACGAGACCTATTGGTTAGAGACAAGTCGAGCTCACACCACAGCCGATGGGAAGAATCGGTACTCGCCCACCAGATCGTCGACATCCGGCACCGACCTGGCATTGGGAACCCGGTAGCGGACGCAATTAGCCGTAAATGGCGGAACAGAGCCATAGAACCTGGGGGCGGCTCCTCATGGACAGTGCTACTGGGCTGGGGCGTCCGGCAAGGTGTCCAGGACGGTGTCATGCAAATCGCACTGAAATCTGTGGACCAGAACGACCTTATAACACGTTTTGCGGGCGACACCTTTTTTAGCCCGATAGTTCAACACCTGCTTGGCCTGAATTCAGGCGACACAATCCGAGAACGGAGGAGAATCGCCCACCGGGCAATGGGATTCATGATAGAGGATGCAAAGTTATGGAGGGTTAGCACACGCGCCACCGACAGGGTACCAAGGACGGAGTGTATCCCGGCGGTGGAGGGCTTTGAGCTAGCCTTTGCAGAACACAGGGACCATGGCCATTTTGGCCACGAACACACGAAGCTACGCCTTCGCGACTCATATTTCTGGCCCGGAATGGACACTGATACGCGACGTGTAATTATAGAATGCCCACAATGCAAGAACTTTGGAGCGCTGCACCTCAACGCACTACTACAACCGATACGCCGATGCCAGCCATTTGATCTGATAGCAGGAGACTACTTGTCCCTGCCAAAAGGGAAGGGCGGCTACAAGACGGTAGGACTCTACATTGACACATACTCCAACTTTGTGTGGGTCCAGAAGTTGAAGACAGCAGGCACAGGGAAATCGACGGTAGAGGGCTTGACAGCTATTTCAGACGGCTATGCTCCGAGCCAAATATTTATGGCTGATGGCGGCTCCCACTTCGTGAATAAGGATGTCAATGCTTACTGCGAGGAGAAAGGCATCAAGCGGATTACCACTCCGAGCTATGCGCCGTACGTCAATGGTCTCTGTGAAGGGGCTAACAAAATTCTACTCATGCGTTTGCAACGTTTATGTGCACCGGATATTGACGTTAACGAGACATCTGTCGAGGAGAACAAGACCCCATATAATTGGCCTGACCATCTGGATGAGGCAGTACGCGAGATGAACGACCGCATTCTTCCATCCCTGCGAGCATCACCTCGAGAGTTGCTCTTTGGGATGAGCTTCAAACACTTACACGAGACACTACGGGATGAGGGTGAACAGATGGATACAACAGTAGATGATGTCTCAACAAATTTCCGGCTCTCAGAAATCCTACGAGAGAATGCACACTTACGTTCTTTAGTAGAAGCCGACCGACGTGCAGCAGCATTCAACGACAGAGTCCACCCAGTGACATATGGTATCGGCAATCTGGTACAAGTCTACAACTCGAAGATGGACCAGACTTTTGAGACCGCTAACAAGATTGCCCCAAGATGGACCGGTCCCCGCATGGTGACAGGGAAGCTACTGAATTCTTACACTCTATGCACATTGACTGGCTCAGAGTTACAGGGATCATATCATGCGCATCGACTAAAACGGTTTATCCCAAGACAAGGCTCAGACCTTGATCTTCTACGCGTCCCTGACGATGGCTCTCCCAACCCGGAGCCAGACAAAGAAGACGTACTCATAGAGGAGGCAGGCCGGAGGATGGCATCAGTGGTTGAAGACCCGGGAGGAGGGTGTTTGTAGGTGTGCGAGGACACACACCACTATAGGGGGGGCACCTGCGGCAGATGCCGCGGGCATCCGGGAGTTCCCGAGATCTCCTATCTCAGTAGATCACCACGTGACTCAGTTGTTGTTGTTGTTCTGACACGATTCCACCTGCGTGTTCCTTTTGAGGTCCGGAGATCCTCTCTCCAACGTCAGACAACTGAAGGTGATTGATTAGTTGAATTTAAAATGTATTGTTTACTAAAGTCTAATCATACAAATCCCAAATGGTGTGGTGAACGCGGCCTTTGTGGGTGCAGATTCGGGGTGTGCAAGTCCTTGTCGTTGGGGTGAAAACCCAAAACTCAGCTTGTTTGTATGTATGTACACAAAACACTATATAGGTACTGTATAGTATCTATAAAAGGGAGTGTACAAAGGAAATGGGGAATGCAGAGGGAAGGGGGATGAAGGAAAATAGAAAGATACGTGCCCACAGAGATATGGATCTCTACATCCACAGGGGACTCTAATAATGACTGCCCTCAGTCATAAACACAAAGATGACAAAGAAATAAAAGAAAAGGGTGGGAATGAGAGTGGGAGGGTAAAATACTCAAATATAAAACTAAACAAAACCTCAATAGTCACCCAATACATGAATCGCCAGCATCTCCAATCAATGGGCCAGCTTAGCCACTGTCTGCTTGATAGCATGCAAGGTAATCGGGGTTTCATTGTTGGCAGCAAGGAACTGGAAAGAAACCTGTGAGAACCTGTGGAAGGTGATCAGGGGGTATCAGAGTCGAAGGTGGTGATGGCAATGGTGAGGCAAGAGGGAATGGGAGGTCATCATCAAAGGCAGAAGGTCGGTGGACAGGGGAGGACAAGGGCAATGGCGATGTCAGGTGCGGGGGCGGTGTAGGGATGGCTGGGAATGACAACGGGGATGTGGACAAGGGTGCGGGGACATGGACAAGGTGCGGGGACGTGGACATAGGCATAGGTGTAGGGACTCGATTGCAGGTGCATGGGGTCAGGGAATGGGTTTGGGGAGCCGGTGGGCGCAGGTTCATGCTCATAGGGCAGTGGGGGTCCAAGGTCATTGTGCGGGATTGGGAACGACAATGGGTGCATTGACAGGAGTATTGGGGCTTGGACGTGGGTGGCGGGATTCAATTGCCAGTGTGTTGGGTCAGGGAATGGGTTTGGACGGCCAGTGGATGCGGGTTCATGGTCGTAACCAACTGGGGGCTTCATTTGGGCTTGCGAATGGACTTGAGGGGTGTCGTGGGGTTGGTCAAGGGTGTAGGTAGTCGAATGGGGATGGACAAGGCTGGGGATGGCTGGGAATTGGGGACTGAGAGTGGGGGTCGACGTGGGGTGACGTGGCGGCTCATGTGGGACAAAGAGGGATGGGGAGGGACTCATTTCGCACAGGGAAAGGCCATACAGAAGTCTGGGGGCATGAACGAGAGTGTGGGGGCCAGCATATGTGGTGGTCGTTGGCCTTGGATGGTGGGATGTAGGGGTTGGCTGTTGGGTGATGTGGCACAGCGTTGAGGGCTCGAATGCCATGGGGACAGCTTGTACGGCATCACGACGGGCGTTGTGTGGCCTTGGGAAGTGGTACGAGGTGGCAGGTGGTCCAACGAGGGTGTGAGAGGCTGGGGATGTCGAGTAGGCAGGGGTATGAGGTGGGTTGGCGTGGCATGGCATTGGGGACTTGATAATGGCAGCAGCAGCTGGTACGGACTTACGAGGGGTGCTGTGGGGTGCTGGGAAGCGGTGTGAGGCAGCGGGGTGTCTAACGATGGTGGGAGAGGCCAGGGACATCGAATAGGTGGGTGGATGAGGCAGAGTGACATGGCTCGGCCTGGGGAGTTCGAACGCGGTGGGGGCTGCACATATGGACTCACGAGGGGTAGTGGAAGGTGCTGGAATGCTGTATGAAGTGCCAGGTGGTCTAACTAAGGTGGGAGGGGCCCTGGGCGCCGACTTGCCAGAGGCACGAGGCAGGTTGGCATGACTAGTGGCCGCGTCATCCAAACGGCACGGGAATAGCTCGTTAGGGGCACTGAAGGTGAATGGGGGGGTGTATGAGCACGTCGGGGATGGTCTGTGACATGGTATGAGGCCGGGAGATGCAGGAGGCTTGGGTACGTGTTTCTGGGATTGTGGGACCTCGGATTCAATGGGATTGGTCCACCAGGGCTCTGATGTCGTGTGCCAAGGTGCTGGAGTGCGAAACGACACGTCGGCAGTGGTGTGTGGGTGACAGATG
The DNA here is from genome assembly GCA_963556145.1 of Hygrocybe punicea. Lineage (NCBI taxonomy): Eukaryota > Fungi > Basidiomycota > Agaricomycetes > Agaricales > Hygrophoraceae > Hygrocybe > Hygrocybe punicea. The sequence continues at coordinate 1,597,758 of OY744465.1, forward strand.
CGAGTCGAAGGGCTTGGTACTTGGGTTGGTGGTTGGTGACGTGGCACATGGCCAGGTTATCCAAACTCGTATGGTATTTGCTCGTTTGAGTCGATGGTGGTGAATGAGGTGCCTTTGGACATGGTATGAGGTTGCCAGATGTTGAATGGGGGAACTATGGGTTGGGGATGGCATTGTTTGGGCGCTGCGCATTGGTGATGGTCTGAGACAATGGAAAACGGCTGCGTGGGCTCTTTTTGGCATGTCAAAGGGGCTTGCGTGGTTCCGGTGGGTCGAGAGGCGGTGTGAGTGGGTGTCTGGGCATTGGTTGTTGAGAACAGCATGGGTTTGAGGCGGGCTTGATGGATTTGGACTTGTTTTCCCATGCGGGAACCTCTAGGATGGCGAACCAGTATGTACTTTTGTCCACTCACACAAAAACCTTCCTTTTCCTTCCCTTTCTCAGCTAATCCAACACTTTGTTCTTCTAGTCCTTGAATCTGACTTGTTTCAGGTGCTTCTTGTATTACATCTTGAGTGTTTTCGGGGGTCTCGAGGGCTGCTGTGGGTTGGAAAATGAAGAGAAATAGTTGGATGATGACATAGACAAGGAATAGATAGAGTAGGAAGAGAGAGATAGTAAATAAAAATGAAAATGAGGAAATGTCAGGTGCATCAGCATGTGATGTTGCTGTGGCTGCAAAACTCATGAGGGGTGATGGCTGCCATCGGAGAGGCACGAGAATCCTGTAAAAAGGCAAGAGGAGGCTGGATATCATCTTGGGTGAGCTCTGAAGCTGCAGAGAGTCGACACTGAGGTGCAGGTAGTGTTTTTGCTGCTGAAAAAGAGGGGATTTTATGCCAAAAATGGCAAACAGGGTATAGAAAATACAAGGAAAGTGAAGTGAGCTGACAGATCCTCGTGGTGGGCTCCAGATGTGGTGAACGTGGCCTTTGTGGGCATGGATTTGGGGTGTGCAAGTCCTTGTCATTGGGGTGAAAACCCAAAACTCAGCTTGTTTGTATGTGTGTACACAAAACACTATATAGGTACTGTATAGTATCTATAAAAGGGAGCGTACAAAGGAAATGGGGAATGCAGATGGAAGGGGGATGAAGGAAAATACAAAGATATGTGCCCATGGAGATATGGATCTCTACAATGGATGTGTCCAATCTGTCTTTATCTATGCTGACCCATTGCAATATGATCTACACTCATACCAGTACAAACGGGAATCGCCTCCCTTTTTCATACCTCACATGTCTCTGGACCTTTCTATAACTCAATCGTCTCAGGACCCTTCTGAACTCACTGTTCCAAAATTTGTCTTGTCTCATGTTCACATAGTCTTACCTTTCACGTCCTCTTTTATACTCAGGGTTCTTACAGGGTCCTCACAAACGACCTTGTTCCCCCCGAGTAAGTCTCTTATGTCTTTTAATGATTAGTCTCATCTTTTCTCAACAGACTTCAGTTGTCTTCTTTGATCACCCTTCCCACCTCACCCTTTCTTGTTTTTTGGCTCCTGCGCCTCTTTATCTCACGTAGTTCCTTCAAGGACTCATAGTTTCATGACTGACTCTTTTCTTAAACTACGGTTCCACCCCATTCTTGCACTCAGTATTTTTCAACAAAATACATCTTTTGGGGACCTCATCGCTGTTTTCAGGACAAGGCCACCCTTTTTTGGCTATTCATCTCGCTCTACATCTCAACACGTCAGACAACTGAAGGTGATTGATTAGTTGTGACTGTAATAAAATGTCCCTGAAATGATAATGATAATTAATATTTATTTACCACTTGAGCTAATTCCAAAGTCATAATGATATCTATTTATCAGAATGATATCATAATTCTCTGCCGGCAACATGTTATAGGGCTTCCCAGGTTGTACCATTATGCTGGTAAATGCTAAAATGATGCCAATATGGCACTGAAATGATAAGGGCTTCCCCCAAGTTGTATCATTATGCTGGTAAATGCTAAAATGATGCCAATATGGCTATTGGAATATATAGTTGCAGTGGTTGTTGACTGCTAAGATATTTTGTGTGGAATTAATTATTATTTGCCTCTCTCTGAGAGGGCTTTTATACTACTAGCTAAATCTACTAGAAGTTTCCTGTGGTAAGTAGAATACATGCTGCGCTTCAGCATTATTCATTGGACAGGTGGGTTTGAATCCTGGGGTCACGTGATATGGATTACTAATTCTTTCCGTGACTATTCGGCCACTATTCCCAACACTCCCCTTGGTTGAATACTCTTTGACTCGTTCCGGTGATACGCTAATCGAGGTGCTATGCACTAACAACAACACTCTTTGACTGGTCAGATTGGGAGTAAGTGAAGTGGAATAACTTCTACAAGTCTCGCGACGATCGTGATCGATAGTGTGACTTTGGCGATTAAAGTCGCGGCGACTAAAGAAAATCGACGTAAAGAACTACGGTTGGGGATGGTCGAATGTGAGGAAAGTAAAGTCATATTGGAGTTCGAAAGGTATAACTGAGTGAGGAGACAGGAACGATACGCTCTAGTTCGCTGTTTCTACGTGTAATTTAACAGCTATTTTATACGAAGACGGTCGGAGATCGGAGACGAAGTGAGAAAGTCGTGTAAAGAAAGAAACCTAGTCTAATAGGGGTCGAAAGAAAGGACTGTGTATCAATCACATGTAAATGCAGCCAAAAGAGGTGGTGAAAGGAGGATGAGGATGATCCTGTAACAAAGGAAGAACAAAGGAGTTGGATGGAAGAAAGGGAATAGGTACTCTAAACGAGTTAGTGTATCTAAGATGAAACGGGGTGTTACTGTTATGAAAGGTGAACTATTATGCGAGGGTCTGGGGCTCGATCCGATTCGGGGGTTTCTCTATCTTGGTCCGCGATGTCGTCGGAGATGATCGCGATATGATCGAGAAGTCGTACTAGTTGTCGCGAGCCATTGCGAAGTCGCAAGATGTCGGACTTGTTTTCGAAGGATAGTATAAATCTGTCTGATTCGTCGATTCGGTGGTCAGCGTGTATGAGTGCGTGTCATCTTGCCCATCACTGAAATCTTGACTGTCCTCGGTCAATCCACGTCTGATCAGATCATGTGACCTTCCAAATAACGCGCCAATCATGAGAACTTCTCTAGAATCTTCTTCTGCTTCTTTTATCACCATCGCTGCCACTTTACTACACCAACACTCAGTCGCAACATGTCGTCGCCCATCAACGTCTGCACCACTTTCAAGGAGAAGATCGCGGGTCTCGTCGACTCAATGCTGAGCGAATCACTCGCGGAGAAGCCTGAACTCAAGGGGTGGGGGCAAAAATTTGTCAAGGCTATCGTGAGTCCTTTCGTTTTTCAGTTCCGCACTAAATATTTTGTCGGACTAGACGCAATATCGCGAAGTCACCAAGACTTGGGGCGAAGAGGCCGATCCAGTGGTCAGTAAGTGGGTCGAAGATGCTCGCGGCGTATTCGAGGCGGTGTCCGACGAAGACTGGGTGAGCTGGGGCAGTTCGATTTTGGCCGACTCTGTTGAAAGCGGTTGAAGAACGCAATGCTGCAAAGAGGAAGGTCAAGGAAGAGGCATGACTGGAGCGGAAGCAATTCGCAGAAGAGGCGGAACGACGACGTCGTGAATCGGATCGACAACGTCTTCATGAGGAGACAGCGGCTATCAAGGCTGGGGTTGAGGCCGATCTACTCAAGAAGCTGAAGCTTGACCAAGTTAATCTGTATCGCAAGTTTGAAGGCAAGCAAATCACCGTGAAACAACTCAAGGAAGCACTCGAAGCACTTATGAATCTGGTCGACGAGGAGGATGGCGAATGCGAAGACGATCAATTGGAGAAGGAGTTGGACTTGAAGCGGAAAGATCGTGACAGTGATGATGATGAGCCCTTAGTGCTCCTCACCATGCGCGGCAAGGTAAGCGACTTCTGATTTCTTCTTTGCATCGCTCGCTAACTCTGATCCTTAGTGCGATCGTTGTAAAGCCTTCAAGACAAATCCGCCATGTGAGTATGGCGATAATGACCCGAAATGTTGCAAATGCATTGACGATCGTAAAGGTTGTTTCTGGGATGGGGTCAGACGACTAGGGGTAAAGTCATGGGCGAAACGCGTGAAGGTCGGCAGGTCGAAGGACGTCGAGCCTCCTAAACATGAGTAATTCGATTACTTCCTCGGTGATATCCTGACCAGCGCTGTCGGTCGTTTTGTAGACAAGGCCTGGATCGGAGCGCGACCACCTAGTGGTCCTAGTTCGTCGGCGAAGTCTGGGGCACGTTTTTCAAAAGGAAAGGGGAAAGTTAAATTGAAGTGTCGCGAGGAGATTGAGGCCGAACTGTCGTTGCTGGAGGAGGAGCTCGCGCGGATGTGACTGAAGGCGATGATGTACCAACATTTTGTAGAGACTCTCGAGGAGGAGCGCGAGCGGTTGAGCGAATGTCTATAGTCGCATACTTTAGTCATTCTTTTTTTTAAATTTTTTTTAAATTTTTTTTAAATTTTTTTAAATTTAAATTTTCATTTCCTTTTTGCACTGCGTCGCCGGTGTGGTGAACACGGCCTTTGTAGGCGCGGATTTGGGGTGTGCAAGTTCTTGTTGTTGGAGTGAAAACCCAAAACTCAGCTTGTTTGTAACTATGTACACAAAACACTATATAGGTACTGTATAGTATCTATAAAGGGAGTGTATGAAGGAAATGGAATATAATTGAGAGAGGGGAATGCAGAGGGAAGGGGGATGAAGGAAAATAGAAGAATACGTGCTCACAGAGATATGGATCTCTACATCTACAGGGGACTCTAATAATGACTGCCCTCAGTCATAAACACAAGGATAATAAAGAAATAATAATAAAAGTGGGAGGGAATGAAAGTGGGTGGGGAATATACTCAAAGATAAAATAAAAACTCAAACCACAAGCTACCTCCTTTCCAGACTCTCTATCCTTTCTGACATCTCTGCTAATCTCTGCTTGAAAATCTTGAGGGCCTTGAGGGTGATTATGACAAGCTTGATGGCGAGTGAGGTTGCTGGAGGAAGATCATCGGCAACAATGGGCTGGGTAGAGTCAGGATCAGGTGCTGAGGGGGAAGTGATTCTGAAAAGTCCATTGAGGACACGTGGGAAGGGGTTGTTGAGGGGTATCGGGGTCAAAGGTGGTGTGGGTGAGGGTGAAGCAAGAGGGAAGGGGAGGTCATCGAAGGCGGAGGGTCCATGTACTAAACTCATAGAGTAAATAGGTAGGATGGGGGGAGACAATGGCGGGGACATAGGCAAAGGTGCAGGGACGGAGACGTGGGAATAGGATGCTGGAGACGGGGGTACAAGGTCGAGGAACGGGTGTTGGTGGCCAATGAGCGTGGGTGTGTGGATATGTGTGTGGGTGTGTGGATATGTAGCAGCGGGGTCTGGGGATCTTTGTGCGCAGTTGGGAACGACGATGGGGACGTTGACAGGAGTGACGGGACTTGGGCGTGGGTGTAGGGATTCGGTTCCGGGTGCGTCGGGTCGGGGAACGGGCTTGGGCGGCCGGTGGGCGTGGGTTCGTGGTTGTGGATAGTCGGGGGCTTCGTTTGAGCTTGCAAATGGACAGGGAGGGCGTCGTGGGGTTGGTCAAGGGCATAGGTGGTTGAACGGGGGTGGACGAGGACAGGGATGGCTTGGGATTGGGGGTCGAGAGTGGGGGTCGAGGTGGGGTGATGTGGCAGCTCGCGTGGGACGAAGAGGGATGGGGATGGACTCATTTCGCACAGGGAGGGCCATACAGAGGTCTGGGGGCGTGAACGAGAGTGTGGGGGCCGGCATATGCGGTGGTCGTTGGCCTCGGATGGTGGGATGTGGGGGTTGGCTGTCGGGTGACGTGGCACAGCATCGAGGGCTCGAATGCCGTGGGGACGGCTTGTACAGTGTCACAACAGGCGTTCTGTGGCCTTGGGAAGTGGTACGAGGCGGCAGGTAGTCCAGTGAAGGTGTGAGCAGCCGGGGATGTCGAGTAGGTGGGGATATGAGGCGGGTTGGCGTGGCATGACGTTGGGGACTCGATAACGGCGGCAGCAGCTGGTACAGACTCATGAGGGGTGCTGTGGGGTGCTGGGAAGCGGTGTGAAGCGGCGGGGTGTCTAACGATGGTGGTAGAGGCCGGGGACGTCGAATAGGCGGGTGTATGACACTGAGTGACGTGGCGTGCGCGTGGGACCTCGTTAACGGCAGGGGTGGCTCGTGGGGGCTTGCGAAGGATGGTGTGGGGACTTGGGGGGTTGTACGAGGCGGCGGGTCATCCAACAAAGGGAGGCGAGGCCGGGGACATTGAATAGGCGGGTGCATGAGGCGGATTGATGTGGCACGCGAGTGGAGCCTCGAGAACGGCAGGGGCAGCTGGTACAGACTCGCGAGGGACGCTATGGGGTGCTGAGATGTCGTACGAGGCGGCAGGTGGTCCAATGATGGCGTGAGCGGCCTGGGATGTCAAATATGCCGGGTCGCGAGGCAGGGTGACATGGAACGCGTTTGGGGACTCGATAACGGCGGGGACAGTCTGTGTGGGCTCGCGACGGACGGTGTAGGGCTCTGGTACACAGTACGACACGGCGGGTGATCCAACAGAAGTGGTATAGGCCGGGGACGTCGAATACGCGGGGTCACGAGGCTGGGTGACCTGGAACACAGCCGGATCGCTGTAAACGCGCGGGACCGAATCGTTTTGGACGTTTGAGGCGCATGGGGGGCTGTACGAACGCGTAGGGGACGGTCTGTGGGGTGGTACGAAGCCGGGGGATGCGGGAGACGCAGGGTCGCGTTTCTGATGTTGTAGGGCCTGGGACTCGACAGACTGGGTCCACCACGGCGACGACGTCGTGCATGGGGGTGCTGGGGCATGTACTGTTGCGTGCGACGCGGTCTGTGGGTGGTAGACGTGTGGTGACGTGTTTGGTGGGCTGGATACACGAGTTTGCAATTGGTGACGTGGCACGCGGCCGGGTTGTCCTAACTGGCATGGGTTTTGCTCGTTTGGGTCGTTGACAGTGAATGGAGGGCCTTTGGACGTGGTACGAGGTCGCCGGATGTCGAATGGGAGAGCTGCGGGTTGGCGTTGGCGTTGTGTGGGCGCTGCGGGTTGGTGATGGCCTGAGACGGTGGTAAGCGGCCGCGTGGGCTCTTTCTGGCATGTCGAAGGGGCTTGCATGGTTCCAGTGGGTGGAGAGGCGGCATGAGTGGGTGTCTGAGCGTTGTCTGGCGGCACCGGAACGGGTTGGCAGCGGGTTCGACGGGTTTGGATATGCTTTCCCATGCGGGACCCTCTGTAACGACTAACCGGTACGTACTTTTGTCCACAGGCACAAAAACCTTCCCTTTGCTTCTCTTTTTCACCTAATCCAACCTGTAGTTGTTCTAGTTCTTGAACCCGACTCGTTTCAGGTACTTGTTCTACACTTGGCATATTTTTGTCGTTTTTGGGGTCTTCGGAGGCGGAAGTCGGGCGGAAAACAAAGGAATGGAAGTAGATGGTGATGTAATACATGAGAACATAGGAAAAAGAGAGAACGAAGCTGAGGAAAATTGACAATAAACGAAAGTCGGGTTCGTCGGCATGTGATGTGTCACTGGCTCTGGGACTTGCGAGGGGGAATGGCTGCCATCGGGGAGGCACGAGAAACCTACACAGAAGCAAGTAGAGGGTGGATAACATCTTCGGGAAGCTTTTTAGAGCTATGAGGCGACGACGAGGCGCAGGAAATCTTTTTTGCAGCCGAAAAGGAGGGTTTTTATGCCAAAAGTGGCAAGCAGGGTATAGAAATACAAGGAGAGTGAAGTGAGCTGACAGATCCTCACGGTGGGCTCCAGATGTGGTGAACGTGGCCTTTGTAGGCGCAGATTCGGGGTGTGCAAGTTCTTGTCGTTGGGGTGAAAACCCAAAACTCAACTTGTTTGTAACTATGTACACAAAACACTATATAGGTACTGTATAGTATCTATAAAGGGAGTGTATGAAGGAAATGGAATATAATTGAGAGAGGGGAATGCAGAGGGAAGGGGGATGAAGGAAAATAGAAGAATACATGCTCACAGAGATATGGATCTCTACACCAGCCGATTTTTGAGTCGCAGGAAACATGGTGTGAATGAATTTGGAATCCTCGTGTTTGTCACATGATAGATCGCGTCACGTACTTGACAGATCACCGATCGGATAGATTATCAGATCTTGCTTATCTTCCACCATGTCATCTCCTGCACCGTCGAGCACCTCTCAAGCAACCGGCGATGACTTCTTCGATCAACTCGTCGAGTCGACTACTGGGTCCCTGGTGTCAGAAGATAGCCCTTTGCGGCTTTCCAAACGGAGGCGAAGTGGTGACCACTTGGAGTTACTTCCAGTAAAAGGACAGGTGAGCGCGACTTTCTTAGACATTAGTCCTCGTTTGATGATTGTATCCAGCGGTGTGACAATTGTGTTTGCCAGGAAATCGCATGTAATATCAGTGATTCGGAGCTTCGCTGTGCCAAATGCATTCACGACCACCGAAGTTGTTACTGGGAAGGGGCTACTCGCAAGGGTCGACGACAATTTCCGAAGTCGAGGAAACCTAAACGTGTGTTGCGACGTCTTTTATGTTGTCATACTGACATCTGAAGTGGACTTCCTAGGAATCGTCGGACCATCGGTCACATTGTCATCACGAATCCAGAGCTCTATCGTGAAACTCAGTTTCAAGGGGAAGGCCAAAGATACTGATGGGGAATTTCGAGAAGGGGAATTATTGGTCGTGAAAGAGGAACTCGCGTGGGCTCGCGTTCGTGCTGAGGCTCATTGGAGGATCGTCCTCGAATTGGAATTAATGCTAGGGGAAATGGAGAATAGGTCGAAGTAGAATTGCCAATAGGAGCGTCGAGAGCTCCTCCCTTCACAAGGCAATTTTTGTTTTTGTTTTTGTTTACATTTTGTAACATTTCTATATCGCATGTAAAAAAAACTGTCGCCAATAACACGAACATGAGGAAAAAATTAAAGTAAACGGCTCCAAACAAAGCATCATCATCGCTGAATACGGGCCAATCATCGTGAAGATGATCGCCATATAACTGCTACAAAGCGAAAGCCTCGTCAGTAGTTATCATCGCCTTCGCTGTCGGTATCGCTGTCAGAGTCGTCGCGGTTTGAGTCGGGTTCTTCTTCACTGCTGTTCTCGGATTGTTGCATGTCGCGAAGTCGTTCGGCGTTGATATCAAGTAGGCGATCCGGAAATTCAATCGTTTTTCTGGCAAAGTAAGGGATGACTCTAAACACGGCCACTGGGTGATGTAACACCGAACCATCTAATTCGCATAGGATATATGCTCCACCGAAGTTTCTGGATATAACGATAAGTGGTCCTAAGTATCTGGGACGCATTTTTCTGTTGAGTGCCTTTTCGATCGCAGTGTTTCGCATGAGGACTAGATCGCCCTTTTTAAAATTGAAATTCCGAATCGTTCTGAGATGGACTTTCTCGAATCGAATCGCAGCTGCTTGTCGAGCTTTGTAGACTTTTGAATAGATTTTCGTCATATCGCAGTCTCGTTTTTGTAACGCGATCGCTCGTCGTGCGATCAGATCGGTGGTTGATAGGATCGAGGTAGGTGGCGGTTGGAGATATGTTGCTTCGAATATATCGAGGGGGAGTACGGGATGCAAACCTGTCACAGCGAAATATGGGGAGCATCCCATTCGTCTTCTGACCGTTACACGCTCTGCCCAAAACATGGAATGCACGACTTGAGACCAACGAGTTTGGTCGCCATCTGCTGCTTTGAAAAGCGACTGTCGGACGTCAAAGTGCGTTCGCTCGACTAGTCCGTTTGCACAAGAGTTGTATCCACTGATGCGAATGTGAGAGACTTTGTATCGCTTGGCTAGGTATTCGAGAGCTTTGACCAAGGCTGTACCATTATCTGTCACTATTTCGCGAAGAGATCCCCAACGGCACAAAATATCCTCGAAGATCCAGTCGCCTATTGCATTTGCATTTTCCGATTGCAACATTCAAAATTCTGGGTACTGTGAGAGCGAACAACGTCCTTGGACAATGTAGCGAAACGATTGCTATGGGGGGAGATGCATGGTATCAACGTAAATTTTCGCGAAAAGGGGGGCTGGAGTCGCTACAACTGGAGGGATGAGTACTTGTCGAACCTGACGTTGCTGGCACAGGCAACACATCTTCATGAACCAAGCGATGTCAGCCTGCATATGCGGCCACCAAAATCGTTCTAAAATTGCCGATCGCGTCACATACAGACCTTTGTGGCCTAAGTCGTCGTGACAGCCCTTCATAATTTGTAGGCGAGTCGTGGGGGCCACGACAAGCTTGTGCGCTGTAGTAGTGGTGCCTGTCATGTCACGTGACCTGGACCTTAGTCAGTAGCCAGTTCTGGATGTAGTAGACAGATCTCTATCCCATCCACCTCAGCCATTCTGTGTGATTCTGTCCCCGATCCCGAGAGGTCCCTCGGGACCACTCCAGCGCTCCTTGAGGATCCTTTCTCCATAGGCGATCTTTGTCAATAAAGAATTCAGCGCAATACTTGATGAACATCACGTACTCGGCGTCAGTTAAGCACGATGGTCATGTAAGGTTTGTCAACCACTCTCGAACAGATGTGAGGCGATCTTCATGGGTTCTAGCGGCTAGCGATCGCGGCACTACATTGTACGATTTGCTTTCTTCTCCTGGTTCATCTCTTGTCGAGTCGTCGTCGCAGAGGAGTGTCAATATTGTTGAGCATTGCGAAGATGCAGCATGGCTACCAGTGTTGATGTGATGCATGAATCTGTATAGTTGATCAATCCAATCGTCGAATTTGTCTTCGTCGTCTTGTTGTGGAGAGTCGCCATGTTGAGGCGTTCGACGCGACAACCCGTCGGGTCCATGGCTAGATCCTGCGACATGTACGAGTGTGAAATGGAACGTTAAGATCGCTACTATCCAGCGATTTATACTGGCACTGGGCATGATGTCCAGATTGTTGAGCATGCCTTTTATGTATCACGCATCAACTTCGACTACGAGATTGCGAACACTGACTATATAAAGTCGGAGTGCTCTTAGGGCGCAGAAGAGACCATATATTTCCAGCTTCGGCTTGGAAAATCGTGTTTTGCGGTCGTTGAGCGTAATAGAGCCGAACTGATTGTAATATCGTGTTCGCCTGTCTTCCGGGGCGCATTGACAGAGATAAAACCCTACTGCAATATACGACGTGTCGACTGCAAGAATGACTGGTGCCTCCAACTTATAGTCAATCGCTCGAAGGGTGGCGGAGTCGAGAACCGCTTTTCGGAGGTCGTCTTGGGCCGCGATCTGATCAAGACTGAACTCGAAAGGCACATCTTTTCGGGTTAACTTCACTAGATGATGTGCTTGATGCGCGAAGTTGCGTATAAAGATTTGACACAATCCGACTGTTCCGAGAAAAGCGCGAACGTCGGATAAGGTTTGGCATGGTCCCCACTTTTCTATCACTTTGACTTTCGAGGTCTCAGGGAGTCACCCGTGGTAGGTGCAACGATGTCCGACTACAATTATTTCTTCGATGCAAACAAAAAGCTTGAGACCAGAAAAGGTTCCTCCACAGTATTTCATTCACTGTACGACACGATTGAGATTCTGGAAATGTTCCCATATGAAACAACGGATGCCATCGTTCTCGGGAATTGTCTCGTACAATCCATCGTCACTAATATATCTAGTCGCGGGTCCTTTGATGGGGACATCGTCAATGTAAGGAATCGTCAAATCAGGAATCTCGGGTTGCAAGATGAACGTAACGTCATCGTGGAATATAGGGACGGAATTTGTCCAACCCATTGATAGGGTAACTAGTCGCAAGGCTCCAAAAGGTGTTTGGAAAGTCGTCAGGTCTCACGAAGACTCTGCGGTCAATCGTTCATCGTATCCGACATAGAGGTCGAGCATCGCTCCACACGCTCAATTAGTGAATCGTTCGGTGATATGTTCGGGGATCGGCGTGACGCCAGAATGCTGGATCATAACTTTGTTCAGGGGTTCGAGACCATGTACTTAGGGAAATGCAGGGGTAATCCCAGGATACATTTGTCTGTATCCGTACTCGTACTCCCCACAGATACGGATGCAATATCCACGGATTTTACCCACGGATTCGCGATCAAAATGAGCCGGAGATCACCTGAAACGGTCAAGAATTGACTGAGATAGAGTCCAATCAATGTTTAGTCTCTATCTCAGTCAATTCTTGACCGTTATGGATGATCTCCGGCTCATTTTGAAGCCCACGGATACGAGAATCAGTATCCGTACTCGTACTCTTAAGAGTACGGATACCTGCGGAAAAGGATTCACCCTTATCCCTGCATTTCCCTACATGTACTAATTGAAGCGACTTTCCTCCCTTTTTGAGGACCATGAACCATCACGATCGGTAGGATGAGTTCGATGGCTCGTATACGCCTGCTTCGATCTTCTTTCAGATTACGTGACATACTTCTTCGTAGATGCCAGGGGGTATCGGAATATTCTTTTCGACCCAAGGTGTGTGAGGGATTACTGGAAACTTGACTGGTGGAAAGAAATCGGTATGGAAACGTCCTTGTTCTAAATCGTTCCATGCGAAGCCTTCGTTTTGTTTACACATAAAGTCGTGCATCAAATCGCGTTCGGATGGCCAAAGGAAACTATTGGAATGTACTTTATCGAGAGCGTCGCGTCGTTCTATCGTATAGCGACCTGTCGGTATAAAGGGCGGGGGATTCGGGCTAAGCTGTGGCAACTTCACTAGTGGGTCGCCTTCTATTCGTCGATGTATTCGAAACTTATTCAGAAGTTCTGCTAAAACTGGTCTAATCTTTTTCGCGATGGGCTTGTATTTCTTTTTCATGGATAGAAATATTGACGCGAAGTTGGCGATGGAAAACTTCTTCTGCAAAGTTGTATCGGACTGGTTCGTATAGTGGGAAATGGTTTTGGAATGGTATTGAGACACGACTACAGGAAAGTCGCAGGCTGAGATATAAACATGGGCTAGTCTAGATGAAGGAGAACTCGAGTCAGCATGGGGTGGTGGTACACAAGTATACGCATCTATAGAGACTGAAGCAGTACTGGGGTCATAAGAAACAATGCATGCAGCTTCTCCCTGATCTGCGATCAGTTCCTCGAATTGCGAAAATCCTTTTGGTTCTGCCTCATAAGCGGGGCTTGATGATGCAGCAGACCTCTCGCGACAGTGGGAATCATTGCGCGCTGTCGAGAGTTTGGGTCACATATCATAATCGTTTGGTCCTCATTCGCGTAGTTCTTGACGACGCTCTCGGTTAAGACGTCGAAGGGTCATCCAAGCAGAATGTCATAGGCGGGAGACCGGATGACATGCATCTGAAGATACAGCGTTATATTTCCGACGTGACAAGGTACATTCCTTGAGAGTCCCAATGACTGGTCGATCTTGCCATTCGCGGATTGCATGTTGAGCCTTATCATTTGGTCGTATGCTAGACCAAGATCATGGCAGATAGTTTCCGACATTGCAATAATCTGCGATCCCGGGTCAACAATGCTCTCGACTTTTTCCTGGTCGTTGACGGTCATGTAAATTGAGCGAAGTGCATGCGACTCTTTCGTGACTATGCAAAACTCATCCGTATCTCCTGGACGAAGAGTGTTGAGATATGTTTCGTACGGGTCGCTTATGATGATAGGTTCGGATCGAGGATCGAGGTCATCGAAAAGAAAATCGTTGCAAAACGGTAATGGGTCATCTTCATTTATAGCTGCGACATTCATATCGCGAGTGTTCAACGTCGTCACTCGTTTGGGCGTAATCTCTTCACGCGTTTTTTGCCTAACCTCTGGAGAAAGTGCTAAAAGTTCCTTCGTGAGCAATACACAAGGTGTTTTTAACCATTGATCGTAAACCTCATCCACGATTTTCGAATCCTGGACCGGTGCCTTCGTGCGATACGTGGCCTCTTTGTCTTTTGCTACTTTCATCGGCAGGGCCGCGAAGTTTCTCTCATGCGGAGGGAGATACACGGGTTCGCAGGCTTTGGCGAACGGATGAACCGGAGGCTCGGTTTCTTTTGCTGGTGCAGGAGCCCGTACTTCAGGTTCTGCGACTGGAGGTGATCGTTTGGTCGGGGGTGCGACTGGCAGGCGTTCTTCGTGGGTTGGGATGGGCCTCTTGCATCTCGGAATTTGGACACCATCGAAGACCTCTTTATTCCTCAATGTGAAAAGCTCTCACTCGAGGATGGCGATTCGATCTTCAGATGTCAAATGGAACGTCGCGGCCAGATGAGGGACATTTATTTCATACATAAGTTGACCGGTAGTTGTCGCATTGCTGGTAATCTGCGCGGCGGCTCACTGGTTGGGATTGTGACAATGCCATTCGTCGATGCGATCACAAAGGTTCGTTCCGGCGGCCCCTCGGGGTATGAAGGCTCCTGTGCCAAGAATGAGTCATCCCTCGTGATTTCGCCTGACTCTTCCATCTGCGATGTACTCTTCGACATGTCGGCAGTTGTTTAAGAAATGGCCTAACTCGCCACAAAAGTTGCAGCTCTTGTCGACACTATTGGTTCGAGGTCCATCTTGAGCATGAGCTGGAGTCGCGCAGACAGTGTGCTGTTGATCACGATTGGGGTGCGCTAGTGCTTTGATGAGGGTTGTCACGAACCTATCCATTATCTGCACGAAGTCCTCAGTTTTTACTGTCGGCTGCACACTTGTATTCTCGATAGTCGGCAACGCGGTCGCGACAGTATATAATGTGGGTAAACTTCCATGAAGGACGTACTGCGCAGCGGCATGTATATCTAGGAGGGGGTAAGGATCGTCAGGGAAGTGATCGGGAAACTTGAGCTCCAAACGATGCTTGATAGACTGCCATAACAGCTCCTGAAAGCCTCTGATGAAAGCGCGACTAATCTCGGCGTCGGAGATGCGACCTTTCTTGCGAAGGAAAGACGTGACGTTGTAGAAATTTCAGAAATACGTGCCAAGCTCTGTCAAGTCGTGGATGCCAAGTCGCAACTGCTTGCCGATAAGTTTGTCCATATCAGCGATCAACCACTTTCTTTCATCTTCGGCACCCGGGTAAAGCTTTATGACTGTCTTCGTGAAGTCATCGTATGAGTGACCTACACCGCTTTCTGCAAGTTCTCCCCATAGGTCGGACGAGTTGATGTCGAGGTAATGTCTCGTGAATTTCTTCTTTTCTTCGTCATCGTCGATCACGCAGCTGGTGAATAAATGTTCAAGATCGTTGAAGTATCACTGAAGTTCTCTTGGTTGAGAGGGGGAAAATGTCGGAGCGGTTGCATGACCGCAAGCGGGCATTATAGGAGTTGTATGAGGTTGTGCGGCCATCGTAGATGCTGTTTCGGATAAGTCGGATGTAGTTGTCGATGAGGTAGAAACGGAACAATTTCATGGGTGACTAGTAAAGAAACATGAGAGACTGCAATCGGAATTGATGTCGTCTAAGGAATCGACACATTGGAGAGCTGTTCGAAGTTCTTGATCGAGTGTACGACGATTGGTAGACGTCGTCGATGATGAATCTTCGGTTGACGATGAGGGGGACGGGGGCGACAATGGACTGCTTGGTGGTCTTTGGGTAGCTATAGGCGAAAGGTCTCGAGGCCTAGATCGGAACTGATATCAGTGGGTCGCAGGCGTTGGTAGGGGTCCTGCCGTGATCGGTGATGGTGGTGAAGAATCTGAGGATGAGAGGGATGTTAACGGTGAAGAGAAGGGAGAAGGTGTAGAAGCTATTTTTCAAAATGAGAAATCACCCCCTCGCGGTGGGCTCCAAAATGATACACTAATCAAGGTGCTGTGCAATAACAACAACACTCTTCGACTGGTCAGATTGCGAGTAAGTGAAGTGGAATAACTTCTACGAGTCTTGCAACAATCGTGATTGATAGTGCGACTTTGGCGATTAAAGTCGCGGCAACTAAAGAAAATCGACGTAAAGAACTACGGTTGGGGATGGTCAAATGTGAGGAAAGTAAAGTCGTATTGGAGTTCGAATGGTATAACTGAGTGAGGAGACGGGAACGATACACTCTAGTTCGCTGTTTCTACGTGTAATTTAACAGCTATTTTATATGAAGACAGTCGGAGATCGGAGATGAAGTGAGAAAGTCGTGTAAAGAAAGAAACCTAGTCTAATAGGGGTCGAAAGAAAGGACTGTGTATCAATCACATGTAAATGCAGCCAAAAGAGGTGGTGAAAGGAGGATGAGGATGATCCTGTAACAAAGGAAGAACAAAGGAGTTGGATGGAAGAAAGGGAATAGGTACTCTAAACAAGTTAGTGTATCTAAGATGAAACGGGGTGTTACTGTTATGAAAGGCGAACTATTATGCGAGGGTCCGGGGCTCGATCCGATTCGGGGGTTTCTCTATCTTGGTCCGCGATGTCGTCAGAGATGATCGCAATACGATCGAGAAGTTGTACTAGTTGTCGCGAGCCATCGCAAAGTCGCAAGATGTCGGACTTGTTTTCAAAGGATAGTATAAATCTGTCCGATTCATCAATTCGGTGGTCAGCGCGTATGAGTGCATATCACCGGGTCACGGTAAACATCGTCCATGTACTCCGTTACGTGTTCCGCTCTTTCCGGTTCCTCTCCGGTCAATAGACCAAAGTTTGGCTGTGAACTTTGCGTGAAGCCGGTACATTCGCTCCTGTGATGCGGTTTGAGATGTTACGGACGTTGCTCACATATTCCGCAGTCAAGGATTGGGATATCCAGCAGATGGATATCAAAGGCACATACCTTAACGGATGGGTGAAGGAGGAGCTATACATGAAACAGCTGGCAGAATTTGAGGATGGAACCGGATGGGTTTGCCGCCTCATACGCCCTATATATGGTCTCAGGCAAGCCGGAAATGTATGGAACATGGATTTCGATAACACAATGAAGGAATTTCGTTATATGAGATTGCAGACCAACTACTGCGCGTACTACTATCAGGAAGGTGAAAACTTTTCCATTGTACTCGTATGGGTCGACAACCTCATGGCTTACGCAAACAACCAAGCAATGAATCAGCGGGTAATCAACCAGCTAAAGGAAAAATACACAGTAACTGTCATTGGAAACCCAACGTTACTGCTCGGAATCCATATCAAACGAGACCGCCGGGGCAGGGTAGTATAGTGGTCTACTGCTCCGCACCTGAAGCCAGGCTATGCCATAAGTGCTGGGGTTCAAACCTGGATCTTCCCATGTTTTCACTTGAGGCTGGGAGTTCTGACCATCTGACTCTTTGTACCTTGATGTATCATCTGTCTTTGTGATCAAGTTGCATCAAAGTTTGACCACATCTGTTGTCAAATGCCTGCAGATTTGAATCTTACATCTGTTACTACTGTTCCTTTGCTTCTTATGACAATCTTCCTGAATTAACTTCTCTCCTGCTAAAAATTCTAACAAAAGCTCTGCTTCCCTCCTTCTCATTAGGTGCCTCTGTGAGGATGGAGTTGACAGGGTGGGAAGTGGTTTGGGAAGACTGGTGCTGGTAGGGTGGAAGTGGTGTGGGAAGCATAATTCACTGTGTTGATAATGCATGGGTGTCAGTCTGGGGATAGTAGTCACATATGTTGAGGTTTGGAATGGGGTCTGGCTGAGGATGAAGTTAGATGGAGATAGAAGAAAAGGTCCTGGCAGTTAAAATGTGCAAATTATAGGGCATAGATGATTGTCTATAGGCTACTTTAGGGGGGGGGTGTCCAGTCTATGGGCTTCTTATATAGTAGACCCAAGTGATCATGTTAAGTAAAACTATGTAGAAAAAACCCTGTATGTAAGGTCCTACATAGGGTTCGCCCCAATGGACAAAAAAATGGAATCTAAAATAAATAAATAAAACGAGACCGCCAACAATGGAAAGTCACTCTATCACAAAGCCGCTATATCCGGAAGATCCTCATGAAGGCCGGAATGAAGGATGCCAAGCTGGTATCAACCCCAATGGACCAGAACACAGTCCTATGAATAAACAAAACCAAAACCGACGAGAACAAGCAGAAATGCACCTCGATTGAGTATGCGACATGAGTTGGAGAGCTCTTGTATGCTGCGCACGCAACAAGACCTGATATCATGTATGCAACTGTAACTGTTGCGCAATTCACACGGAACCCAAGTCCGGAACACTGGACAGCACTCAAAAGAATATTCCACTATCTAAAGGGAATGATGGATTACGAACTGACATACGGCGGAAAGGACCAACAGATTATGACGGAAACCGTTCATTACGTCGATGCCAATTGGGGATCCAACCCGCACCGGAAATCCATTAGCGGATATATGTTCACGATTGCAGGGGGAGCCATAGCTTGGAGCTTGAAGAAGCAAAGCATGATTGCGTTGTCAACAGCCAAAGCGGAATATGTCGCTGCTACTCATGCCACAAAGCAGTTAATCTGGCATAGAAACTTATTGAAGGAATTGGACCTACTGTCGGACAAAACATCAATTTTACGATCTGACAATCAGGCCGTGATTGCTATATCACACAACCTGGAATTCCACGCGCGGATGAAGCACATAGATATCAATCTACATTTCCTACGAGATCATGTCACGTCTGGTATCCTCAAAGTCACATATATTCCTTCAGAAGAAAATCTAGCAGACATATTTACAAAAGGGTTACCTCACCCATTTCGCTGAAATCCACTCCAGGCTTCTGCAAGAACCCCTGGGCTACTAACCAGGCTTTGTGCCTAGTGATTGCACCCATCTCATTGCATTTCCGGTGGAAAACCCACTTGCTTCCAATGGCTTCCCGCCCCTCCGGTAAGTCTACGAGTTTCCATGCCCATTTCTTGTAGCTGATCAAATTCCTCTTGCATTGCTACCTTCCAGTTCTCCCAATCTACAGCTTCCCTGGCTTCCTTTAAATCCCATGGGTCCTTGTCGGTGAGACTGCTATCCTGCTGCATTGCGCTCAAGAATGCATATGCTATGGTTGTTTCCACGCTGACTTTTTCTTTTTGTTTTGCTGCGGATGATTCTGTTGGTCTTTGTACATCAAGCGGCTCACATATCTCGTGTTGTGTCATTTGTGCACACGGGTTGTTTAACTGTCGGTAGTCGCGGTCGACTCCTCGGGTTGCTCTCAGTGGGTATGTTATTTCGGTTTCTGGTCTGCGAATGGCCCTTTCCGGTGCCGTTACAGTGGGTTCTGGTGATTCCGTTGTGGGTTCTGGTGGTTCTGGAGTTTGTGAGTTGTCGGATTCACTCTGCTCCCCCTCGAATTGCAAACCTGGTAAGTTGGATACAATCTGGACTTCCTGCAATGCCCCATCCTCGTGAAATGCAACATTCCGTGACATTTTAACAGTCCGCGTTGCGGCATCATAGTATCGGATAGCCTTCTGTGACTCCACAAATCCTATGAACTTCATCTTAGCTGATCATGGTGCCAGCTTCAATCTCTTTCCACCTTGATATAAGACCCAAACATCACATCCAAACTCCCGGAAATGCGATACGTCTGGCTTCTTGCCAGTCCAGGCTTCATGCAGAGTCATTCCATCTAGAACCTTGGTGGGGGATCGGTTTCAAATGTATGCCACATGTGCAATGGCTTCTGGCCAAAGGAATGCGGGCAGGTTTTTAGCGATCAACATTGCGCAGGCTAACTCCAGTAACGTGCGATTAAATCTTTCCACTGTTCCATGTTGCGAGGGTGAGTAAGGGGCCATTGTTTCGATGACAATTCCCTTCTCCGCTGCCCATCTCTCGACTTCCTTGTTGACGAGTTCCTTT
The DNA here is from genome assembly GCA_963556145.1 of Hygrocybe punicea. Lineage (NCBI taxonomy): Eukaryota > Fungi > Basidiomycota > Agaricomycetes > Agaricales > Hygrophoraceae > Hygrocybe > Hygrocybe punicea. The sequence continues at coordinate 1,617,567 of OY744465.1, forward strand.
CCGTTATTGAACCGCAAATATTTAGGGTTTCGATCAAACTGCTTCTCAATTGTGTTAACATAAGCCTTGATGCGTTCCATCGCCTGGCTTTTCCATTTCATGAATAAAGTGGTTACAATGCGTGTCGCGTCATCCGTGAATGAGATATAGTATCTTGATCCTCCGATAGACTCTACACGTGCTGGGCCCCAGACGTCGCTCAAAGTCTGCTCTCTGGTGACTTTGGATCATCCATCAGCCTCTTTCGGAAATGGCTGGACAGCTTGCTTCGCCTGAATGCAAGCCTCACAGGTTCAGGAAGGGACACTCCCTTCATTGATTTCTAGACCCGTGACTAACCCCTTTCTTTGCAGGGTCTCAAGTCCACTCATTCCGATGTGTCCATATAGGTGGTGCCATTTTTCCCAAGACATTTTCTTTGGCGTGGCTACGTTTTCCTTTTCCGGCGTGTGGAATTGCACCCAGGCGTTCAAACAGTATAGTCATCCATCTTTCCGGCCTGATCTGACAAGTTTATTCTCCTTCATATAGAGCCTGCATATTCCGTTGCGGAAGTTAACCCATCCGCCACTTTCATCAAATCAGCTCAGCGATAGTAGTGAGTTCCGTGACTCTGGTACATGTAGTACGTCTCATAGCTGATTCTGTACATCCTTTCCATCCACTGTGAAGTGCAAGACGATGGTTCTGCGACCAAGAGCTCGAGTGGCTACCTTTCCTAGTCCTTGAACAGTAGCTTTGTCCAGAGTTTTGTACGTGATAAATGTGTTTCGGGAATTGCTGATGTGACTTGTTGTTCTGGAATCCAGTAACCAATCGTAGTTTGAAATATTGTCTGTATTCACTGCATATGCTACATCTTGTAACATATTATTGACATTGTCCGCAGCTTGATTCGAGCAGTTCTGTGGGTTTCCACCCTTTCCGGCGCCCTTTCCTTTCCCTTTCGGCCCTTGCCCTTCCTTTCCGCCACCTTTATACCAGCAGTCCTTCACCATATGTCCCTTTTTGTGACAGTTGAAGCATTCCATTTTGGAATCGGCCGCTTTCTGCTTTCCGTTACCCTTTCCGTTGCGCTTTCTGGTGAACCTCCCGTGCATAGCGACATTGTTAGGATCTCCGCTGCGCTCATGGCGCCTGCGGTCTTCCTCTAATAGGATCGCGACTAGTTTGTGTGATGTCAGTGACGTTCCATTGTGGTGAACGCGGCCTTTGTAGGCGCAGATTCGGGGTGTGCAAGTTCTTGTCATTGGGGTAAAAACCCAAAACTCAGCTTGTTTGTAACTATGTACACAAGCCACTATATAGGTACTGTATAGTATCATCGCAAAGTCTTTGTCAGAAACAAGGCTTCCCATCAAGTGGAGTTCCTCCTGCAGTTTCCAGAGCTTCAATATGTGCTTGATTAGGTCGAATCCTTCTTCGGCAATCGACCGGTACAATGCGTGTCACGTCACTAATATTCTGAGCTTCCCCCTGGATTCCTTTACCAAGGTTAGCTGTTTCCACATCTCACTCGCCATGTGTGTGCCAATGATGTGTATCATTTCTGCGTCACCAATTGCGAGCTCGATCCGCATCCTCATCTTGGCGTCTCCACTGCACCATTTCTTCATCGCCTCGGATTCCTCTGATGTTGGATGCGTCCGCCGGGACCAGTATGATCCCGATGTGTGTGTGACTTTGTCTGTCATAGTCGGCTAAGTATACAAGGTGGTAGTGCGATGTTCGGAGGTGCATGATCGTGTTTCTGTCAAAGCCGTTCAGGGCTCATAACCTATTGGAATATATAGTTGCAGTGGTTGTTGACCGCTAAGATATTTTGTGTGGAATGAATTATTATTTGCCTCTCTCTGAGAGGGCTTTTATACTACTAGCTAAATCTACTAGAAGTTTCCTGTGGTAAGTAGAATACATGCTGCGCTTCAGCATTATTCATCGGACAGGTGGGTTTGAGTTCCGGGGTCACGTGATATGGATTACCTGATCGTTTCAATGATAAGGGCTTCCCCAAGTTGTATCATTATGCTGGTAAATGCTAAAATGATGCCAATATGGCACTGAAATGATAATAATAGATATCCATATAACAGGATGGCATGGTATGACCTAATCCTAATACAATTCTGGGCCATTGTAAGACTAGATAATAGCCATCCAGGCTGATTAGCTGATGCAAACTCCGCCTTCCATCTTCACCGTGACCATGGTCAAGGGCTCTGACGTTCTCCTCATTCTCGTCAGTATTTCCCAATGTGGGACTGCCAGCACAACCTATTCACCTAATCCCTATTAGCTTGCTTTTCTCTTTCCCCCCGCAGCAGCAGGCTTCATCACTGGGTGCAGCGTGGATCTCCTGATCAACATCTTTCTGTCCATGTACGAACTCTTCCCACTACTTGTTGCTGTTGACGGCGACTAACCGACAACCACTCTTAAGACTTGGCTTCATTCCGGGTCTCCTTGTAAGTTCGGGCTTCCTCCTACATGCTGAATGACCATGGATTGATTGGCCGGGCACTTCCCAAAAAAAAAAAGCATGCATTCTGGCTCATATACAAGAAAATGGAAGCCGAAGAACGCTACGGCCAAGGTGGATTCCGATGTAAGCCTCCTTGCTCTATCACCGGTCGCAGCTGTCGCTGTAACACCATTCCAGATGTTGGCAACGGCCTTTATGAGCCACTTCCCTCCCTCACTGCTCCGGGACATGCACACGTCAATTACGGAGCTACCAACGTTTGAGTAATACTCAGTGGTATGCCAATTTTACCTTCCACCATGCGAATTCGATTTCGGGTATTTAAGCTTCCGTGCAGAAAGCAAAACGAAAGTTGGGTATCATAACGTAAGTTGGGACAGATATGCAAACAAGAAAATGCATCAGAACTTCGTTACAAAGATCAAGCAATTGTCCAAAGCGTTAGTACTCAAAATCCTGATCAATAAATTACTCCCCAGCAAACAAACGAATAATCATATACAAAGTCGACCCCATAAACCGAATGACTGCGATGAACGATGACGTTAGCACCCATCTGACTGCCACAATAACGGAAATGCTCACAGGCGAGGCCAGCCACCGAGAACAACAAAAATGACATGTAACCATTCACAATAGCTGCAGCACCTTTGTCTGTTACTTTGCCGGTCGCCGTGCTGCACCAAACAATTTAGACGTCGCCAAAATCTCACAAACAACTAACTTACACTATCGCCGCGGCCAAAAGCGCCTGAAGCAAGTAACCCAAGTTTAGCATACCAACGACTCGGGAAAAAGAGCGCAGCATCTTACATTTGTCAAAGTCCACGCTAACAAAACCTAAAAAATAATTATATAAGTCAGTATCCCAACGTCGTCGTATTTATTTTCGCCCGGCAGAGTCACTCACACTACAAACCAGCAGCCGCACCAGTCAGTAAGGCGCAATCCCAGAAAACAGAAACACCCACTTGGTCCTGAAGGTTCTATAATAGTCCTCCTGTTGTGTCGCAGCATCCACCTTCGCCTCCGCTTTAGGCGGCTTGGTGGACAGCACGGCTATCGCATCCTCATACGCCGCATTGATATCCGTCTCCGCAGTGGGCACCGCTACCTCCACCTCATTCTTGTTCTTGCCCGTCTTGACGACTCCCAAGTCCGTACTAACTTTATTGTCGCCCTTGGTGCCCCACGACACGTCGTGCACGTTCGCAAACTAGGTTTAAGTAGGAGTATGTCAAGCATAGTGACTCGCAAAGGGCAGAATAGTAGCAGAGCACTTACTGCATAGACGTTCAGGACAGCTATATAGGACGGGGCCATGAGCAAGTATTGCACAAAGGACGTAATCATGTGCCAAGGCTCGAACTATACGACACCATTCTCATTTAGCCTAATTCATCATATCGATGCTGTCGTAAGGAACTCACGAAAATCAGAGAGGCAACAATGTACAACCCGAGCGTCGCCAACAAGGACAGAACGATATTCCGGAATATTGCGTTAGCGAATATATCGGTGAACTGTAGAGGCCGTCCTTGCACCGCCGATATATTCTGGATACCTTTAAACGCAAGCAGGAATGCCGCCGCCTGCCATCAATCGAAAGTTTGTTCGTCAAGAAGAGCCAAACAATCCAATTGGAAGAGTGCACTCACAGTCATATAAATCGTGATGAACCCAAAGCCGATAATCGCGAGTGTGTACCCCCACTTCGATCCCTGCGGTCGATTCCCAAGCGATAGGATGAAGCATAAAATAAGCAGCCCGCCATAACAGTACTCTAGCACAACATTGATGATGTGGATTGGGCCGAGCTTGAAACTCGGGTCCTCCATTGCTTCGCTCAGGATCTTGAACGCAATGTAGTAGTTGCCCTAAGCAGGTAAAGAGAGAATTCAGAATAGAATGACAAGAGATAGCAGAAGCCTCACAAGTGCAAACCATGCAAAGATGAGATTGAACACCTGATACAACATCTCGATATGAATCCAAAACTTCCGGAAAAAAGAATGTGAAGAGCGGTAGATGTAATGGAAATGCACGATACTGTGGACCGCTGCAAAGAACGAGCCATTCAGCCACCGGCGTCGCTGCGAGATCAGCTCTGGCACCTGTACCATTGGTCAAGAACGACCTTGCATTTGAGCGTCACAATCACAACGCACCTGATCGGGGACGTCTGTCACCGCGTAGGAGGACTTGACGTAGTGTAGGATCCACGACCCACCACGCTTCGATACGAGCTCCCAGCACAGGATCTACAACTGATTCAGCCATTTACTTTTTCTGATATGTTGGCGACAATTTCTTACCCGATCTTCTGCAAGGTACATGTTCGCTGTGAAGATGTCTGCGCCAGCACCGTGCTAAATACCATCCCAAGTCAGCATCCGAACTCCAAGATGTTCAACAAACATTTGCTAACTAACCATCTTTTCACCGAGGAAATACTTCTGCAGGGGTCCCTCACCAACGGTGTCGTTCTGCAGAGCAATGTACCGGTATGCACTGAACGCTCCGGGAAGCACCGTAATGTATCCAAATACGGATTCGCTGCAAATGAGCACAACTAGTCAATCTTATTGTTATGATTGGTGTTGAAATGGGACGTACAGAGGTTTATCCAGGATATTGGACATCTTGTACTCGAAATTCTGGGCCGCAACTACCATGAACGCACCGTATCAGCACTACACAGCACACCCATTTTACGATAACTTACCGAGCGGATTGAACAAATTTTGCCCGTATTTGCCCTTGAGAGCTACGATTTCGCCACAAGCACCTCCAACATTCGAATTGATATCGAAGGCCTTCCAGAGATGGTAGATAGATGTCGGACCAGGCATCGTACCTACGTCGAGGAGCACACAGACGTTCGGTTGCAGGACGGACCCAAAGGCATTGAAGAACCAGCGGTGTGAATTGATCTTCTTTTGGTTCTTTTCCTTGAGACAGAATATGATCTGCACAGGGACGACGCCTTTCTCCGCGCCTTCGATCTTCATTGAAGGAGTGACAGAGACTGTGGAGCAGACGTCAGATTGACCAAGAAAGAGATTTGGTGTTGTATAGACACACCTTGTGCGGTGTATTCGTAGACATGCGCAGCGACGGGTTTGCCATTGACAATATTCTGCAATTACCTTGAGCTTCAAATCTATTGGGAAGATCAAATATTATCCCTACTTTTGCGATGCCATCTTGGTATGCGCCCAAGGTAGCAATAACGCTCAATGTTCTGGAGTTAATCTTCGCCCGGCCATCACTGACAATGCAAACAACGACTTTTTTCCATCCGTCCTTGCCCCACGTCTTGCTGCGTTCACGCTTGCACAAGTGGGCAACATTCTTGATCACACCGTGCATCGTGCGGCAGAACAGCTCTTCGTCTTCGTTGTACATCGTCATGACGATGAACAACTCTGTACGGCGTGGCGGATCATAATGCACCTGGCGTAGTGTGAATCCGGCGTCCTTGAAGTCGTTCGGGTCACAGGTCGCCGCAGAGTACCGCATGTGCGTGAACTCACGCTCGTTGCGTAAGGCGCACATGTTCAATAGCTTGGTAGGTACAGCGGAGTCGAGCACGAAATTGCCATGAAAGAGTCTGTTGGTTTTCTTGACGGTAAATAACACGTAAAACGAAACCAAAAAAAAGGGTTATAAACGTACTCGACTTTCTTGATTGTCTTGTATCGCCGAGGGACACGTTGGGGGATGCGGCCGTAGCGAATGTGGGTCTCCGACCGCCCGTCGTCGTCGTAAGCACCAGGAACAGGATGAACAGAAGCATGCGAGCCGTCCCGCCTCAAGAGAGGCATATCGCCTGTTTCACCAGCGTCATACTCCTGGTCATCGCGTAGCTCGGTCGAGTGGCCGTATAATGACGGGCCTGGGGTACCTTGCAGAGGTGGCGGCTCATGTTGTTGGTACCGCGGATTCAAGTAGTCCGGTGGTGGTGGGGAAAGTGGATGAACAGGAGCTCCGTAGTTGTCACGTTGGATCGGTGTTTGATAAGTCGGAGGGGTAGAGAATGGGTCTGGAAGTGATACAAATGAGGGTGGATAAGGCTGGTTTTCATACGGTGAAGGACTAGGCTGAGGCCCGGGATAGGGATTATACCCATCGTTGTACCGGCCTCGTTGTGCTTCATCAGGCTGAAAAATAGTTCGTTATAGAGTGAAAGTTAAGGATAAATTAGACGATATTATACCTCTGGATAACGAGACATGGGGTTCAATAATGATGTGGTGGTGGATTGGTTAGCGTTCAAGTTTGCTCCAGCACCGGTGCACTGGCCAGGCGCAGTTAAAGTGAAGGCGATGCAAATGAAGGTTAAGGTTAAGGTTTGAACATGTTTCACCGGACAAGTTACAAGTTGACTACGACGATGAACATAGGGTTATTTTATTCAAAAATAATATACATATCTTACGACGAATCCGAGAGAGAGTAACCACGTTGGTCACGATATCATAAATCCAGTGTATAGAAACAGCCAGTACTACTAGCAAGTAGAAGTTTTTCAAGTTTCTGTCAACCTAATGGGAGAAGCATAGGTAGGTAAGTCAAAAAAGGACTACTTCGAGACAATAACGGTGGTTGTGCCGGAATGACAAGCCGCCGAACCAGGCGTTTCAATCCCACTTATACGATAACCCGTCACCACTAAATATGATGTTGAAAAATAACCGCAAGGACACTCACTATAATTCGCTCTCGTTGCAACTTTGCCAACTCTTCGTTTAGAGGATTACTATTCTTTCGATATTTACGCTTGAAAGCCTCAGATTCTGGTCGCCGAGAGGGATGATCAGGGTCCATTGGGTGGAATATACGTGGAACCCCTGGACGAGATCCGTGGAGAGCTGGATGCCCAGAATCCATGTTATCTGCAGCGCGCACATGACCAACAGAGTTTGTGTTACCTTCTACAGCTCGTACCTGACCGCCTGGTCGACGGCTGTGTACGGGTTCGGCAGTAGGCTGGACAGGATCTGGATCTTCAGGTTTGAAATGCACTGAGATGATGATAGCGCCGAGCCTTCGAAGTTGGAGACCGGCACTGCGGAGTTTATGCTTGCGCACTACAGGAAGCGTAATATAGGACAGCTGATTGTCAGATTGTTACCAGCAGAGCGTATCTCAACGTACGAGTAGTGCCCTGGGTAGTTAAATCCTTGACAGAAACAATGGTGCTTCCTCGCAGGAACTCTTTGGTGTTCGAAACATGGAAGACTTTAACCGTGATCGACGATGCACCCAACGGGCTTTTCATAACAATCGAAAATCAGTGTGATAGGCAGGTCCGAATGAAAACTCAGCTAACATGTCAAAGCATTCATCCCACTCAGGATTAGCTCCTTTGATAGTCTTTGTGATAACTGGTGGTCCACCATCGACAGTGATACGAACATAACAGTTTGGTGTTTCCTTCTTGATCCAGTGATGTGTAGGCAAGCTCACCGCCTTGATGACGCCTGTCTCGAGGATGTGCCGAGGATGAGAGCAAAAACCAAGTGATTAGTGGGCTGTGAATATCAGGGATTGGCCTGCGCAAACCTGTCATCTTGCCATGCGGCCAGCGAGCGGAAAGTTGCTTGGCCATCACGCGTACGCACACTGTACAGACCAACCAGCTGGGGACAATATTAATCCAATCTTGAAAGCAGTACTGAACATTAGCGCTGAAATATGGTTTCCTTTCTTGGAACTGCCTGATCGGTCATGGGCATGCCTATGGGAATATAATGGTTACCAACCTTGGAAAGCTGTCTGGCCCTAATAATATGCTTGGATAACTGGGTACAGCTCCTCACGCATATGCAGCCCTCCGCCATTTGGGCAATCGCGCATGTTCGACAACTTCTTCTAGTTTTCAATCTCCAGGACGCATATGAGAAAGGGAAGGACGTCACATTTTACTACCATTCTGCCCTGAGATCGTCACCGCATCTTCAAGTTGTCGTCTTCTTCTTCAACCACTACAGCCATGTGACCTCTAACCTGCCGTAGTCGCAGTGATCCTATCTCGGAGTCATCCTCGATCAACATCGACAAGTTTGACAATCCCCGTCCATCCTTACGATGTACATCCCGAGTATCCAAGAGGAATGCTGCCAATGCATAATTGACTACCAATGGCTTGGCGCACTGTACTTGGACAGAGATGAAGAATAGTCCTGAGATTGTGACGAGCACATTCAATCCGAACCATAAGATTAGCCTCCAATTCGTGACCGTGGCTTGAGACATAGTGACGGAGACGGCGATATCCGTGCTGAGGGATGCTGTTTCCGATCCGACCATATTTGTTATCGCCGTCCACGCCCCACTGTACGAGCGAGCAAGTATGTTGATAACATATTGGTCGAGGTTGTTGTAAGGTAGCGGGATGGACACATTCATGAGTACCATGGAGGAGGAGACCTCAGGCATCAGAAACACTGCTTCCTGTGTCATAACGTCCACGTCCAGGGTGATGTCAGTGTCGTTCTGCACGACTGACGGGGCTGAAATTCTACAGTTCGTACAGGTTCCCACACCAGCTTGATACGTCACATTTGCAAATATGTAGCAATTTGTAGCTTGGTTGTCGTAGGGGATAGGGACGAATCCGATGTTCTTCGGAAGGTCGCCAAAGGTGGTTGACACATTCCAACTGCATGGGATGCTACTATTCTGCCGGTTCGCCATGAGCACAAGAACAGAAGTCTGTGAAATCGAGGACGGCTTTGGGAACGAAAAGTCTTGACCGTTCCAGTACGAAGACCATGGCTCCGAAGGAATAATAGCAACGTTTGGCGCAACTACCTGCAATGGATTGTTATCGGAACTGACATTCAAATATGCGGCGCCTGGGTCGATAGCATGGATCTGTGCCTGGGTCAAACTGTTCACAGGATCCTCAATCCAGGTGAGCGACTGAACTGTAAAATATGGCAAAGTGACATTGGATAGAGTGCTGTTGATGGATAAGTGTCGAGTGGAGGGGAGGACCCGTTTCAGCGCTGCACCGTCACTTGTACTTCCCCAAGCGATACTCGCTAAACCAGCAGCTTGGACGACCGCGATACTCCGCACGGCTGCATAGCTCTCATACCATGACCATGGGGAACTGTTCGCGCTGACGGAGATGCCACTAAGAGGACTGCCACTAAGACGCTCCAGTGCCGGTGACCAAGTGATAGAACCCGTCAGAATGGGAGCGGAAATTTGGAATGGGATGTCAGCGATGAGAATCAAAGCGACAACGAGAACGACGCCATTTCCCCCGCCTTCGGGTCGCCGAGATCTGAACATAGATGGAACGCCGAACGAGACCATCCTGTTAAGATCGGGCAATGACATGCCTGTTTTCTCCAGGAGAATGAAGGCGCAGCGCCAAGAGGTTGCCCCGCACCACGCCGCTGCAAATGTTCGCGTCAAAGCGAGGGCGATAGACAGGATGGTGGTGATGTCGGACTGTAACGGTGTATATTGGTGGCCAGGAACGATGGAGCCATCGGCTTGAATAATGGATGGGGACCGTTGGGTAAGGTTGAATTTCCCATTGTTGACGTATCGGATCATGAAGATGGCGATAGCAATTACGAGGACAAGGTGAAGCAAGAGGGGGATAATCGCGAACAACCACCCATAAAATCGGCTTTCGCCGACACGATATCCATGAGTGTCGCGATCTAGTGCAGTCTTGTATGGACTGCAGGTTTCACTGTTAACTGCGGGTCGACTATGCTGATTGTCTGCCTGATCCTGTTGGTGAAGCAAAGGAGTTGAGCCCCCGATGGGCAGTCTTTCCGGGGGATAAGCGCTGGGTAACTTGGTCTTGCTGAGCATATTCCGAGTCTTGGATAAGGCGTATTATAGCCTAATGGTTGAACGAGAGTTAGAAGCTGTGGAAACGTTGTACTAAAGCCAACTGGCGTTGGCTAGAAACCGTGATTTCCTGTCTTGATCCCTTCGTCCGACCCAACGGCGCTTCAAAACCCAGCGCTTCGACAGGTAAGCGCTAAGCGCTAAGCCTGCATGCCTGAGCGCTGAGCACCCGTGGGGTCTGATCTCTTGTCGCGGTTCCAGACGTTTCGCATGGAGCTTCAATATAGCTTCAATGTCTACAAGGGTCATTTTTCGCAGTCCGCTTTTGATTCCGCTCGGAATCACCCGTATGCTACCTCCTGCATGGGAAAGTTTTGACCCATGCAAAGTTTTGAAAACCGTATTTCGGTCTGAGTGGGTTGGTGCTAGTGATTAAGGTAAGCTCTACAAAAGTCATACGTGGTACGAGGATAAAAAAAAATAAAAGAGAAATCGTCACGCAGCCTCGCCGTCCAATTCGTCTATCCGTGCTCTATCCTCGACGGCAAAAGACAAGACTGTCGACGTCACAGCCTCTGCTCCAATAAAATCCTTTATCGACAGCGGGCGCAGCTTGAATCCCTAGATGATCCCAAGTTAGTCGTGGTCCTTTAGCGACAAAGCTCCTTGTGTTGTTAGCATTACCTCCAACTGGCCCCTTGCAAGTAATGCCTGGTCTTCCCCGGTCCCCCTCACGTAGTCACGCACCGGCACCATCGCGGCATTCCGACATAGTTCCTTGAGATCTGAGCCGGAAAGACCACTTGTATGCTGCGCGAGTGTGGGAAGGTGAAAGCCAGTCTCGAGATTCGTGTCTTTAAGCATCTACTCCAAGGTTAAATTGCAGCATTTGACTGATGATAGTGGAGACTCACGAGAGAGAGAATCTTTAACCGCTGTTCGACGTCCGGAAGGCCGATACCGAACCGTTTCGGCATACGGCGGAGAATGGCGGCATCGATATCACTTGGTCTATTCGTTGCACCAAGAACCAGTATCCGGTCGGTCGCAGAGAGCAAGCCGTCCCACAAACTTGACAAAATAAATAAATCAACAAAAAAATCAAAACAAAACAATTCTACAGCGCACGTCATGAATTCTGCCTTCATCATGCCCGTCACTTCATGGTCACCCTTTGCTCGCTCTCTCAAAAACGAGTCGATCTCGTCAATGAAGATGATGCTCGGCTGTGTCTTGCGTGCGAGGCTGAATAACCCTGCGACAAGCTTGTTTGACTCTCCGAACCACTTGTTCGTTAAGACAGATGCTGCGATGTTGATGAACGTTGCGCCAGATTCCTTGGCAAGCGCTTTTGCAAGCATGGTCTTTCCGCAGCCAGGTGGGCCGAAAAGGAGGACACCTTTCGGCGCACCAAGGAGAGAAGAGGAGAATAGGTCAGGGTAGAGGAGTGGATAGATGATCGATTCACGAAGAGAGGAGATGATCGGGTCGAGTCCGCCGATATCTAAATACGAGAAAGTCACAAATTCACTACATTTCGATTATTGGGGAAGTTGCGAAAACACGGTACCCGAAAAGCGGACGGTAATGTCGTCCGGGTGAATAATTTCATTGGCGACAGTTCCTGGATATGCAACATTTGATTTTTTTAAATAAATGGTGAGTAAAAAAGACATACGACGAACGACGTACGTTCGTATTCGTCGAGTTTCAGATCTGTGTGACCAAGTCTCTTAAGCACCTCCAGTTGTTTTGCTTTGACCTCCCCCTTTTTTTCGGGAGATATTGTGTGTATCATCCACTGGCACAAATCCTCAGAAACAGGTTTGCGCGCAGTGACTCGGACTTTTGCTCACCCGCACTGTATAGTACAAAGCTGCCTTGCGTTTCCGATCAGATACAAGAAAGAAAATATGGTATTATCCGGGAGATCGAACGCACTTGAGAGGCTACGAATAATGCGACTGGTAAACAGAACGGGCCAAAAAAAAAAACATTCTCAGCGTCATCAAATAAGGACATCCAATCCAATGGGACAAACCGTCCAGGATGACGCGCTTGGTGGAGGAGGTCACCATCTTGCAGTCCAACGCCTATTCAAGTCCGAAGAGCCGTCAGCGTTGCTGAATAGGGTTCCGGGGTCGTCTATGGGCTTAGCGCGCTGAAAACAAAAATCCAGCTGGGAAATGTTGCTGCGAAGGTCTTCACGACTACAAGCCAGCCATGCACGTGAATGACGAAAATCGAGCGGCGCTCGAATTCACACCACAGGGTGCACAGTAGCATACCATGTCACACAGTATCTTGAAAGTACTTGACAAGTATACTAAATATCATTACCATAACATTCAACATGGTATTGTAACAGTATTCAGACATAAACTACAATACTTGTGCTCAAATTCATCTGAAGGTATGAAGGCAAATGAGACTTATACCCTTTCAATAACATCAAGCCTTTTGTTTCACTACTTTTACTGTATCTACAGCAAAGTACTGTATAGTTCAGATAGAATACTTGCAGCCTAAGATGAATAAAAGTATTAAACTAGTAAGGAAGTTGTGCCACTTTCACTACTAGGATACCTTTTGAATCCTTTCAAGATACAGTGTGAAATAGTATAGTACTATTGCCATATTGTGGATTTAAGATACTGTGTCAATACTTTTAAGATACTTTTATTATAATAAAAGTACTGAAACAGTATCTTAAAAGTATTAACACAGTATCTTAAATCTACAATATGGCAATAGTACTATACTATTTCACACTGTATCTTGAAAGGATTCAAAAGGTATCCTAGTAGTGAAAGTGGCACAACTTCCTTACTAGTTTAATACTTTTATTCATCTTAGGCTGCAAGTATTCTATCCGAACTATACGGTACTTTGCTGTAGATACAGTAAAAGTAGTGAAACAAAAGACTTGATGTTATTGAAAAGGTATAAGTCTCATTTGCCTTCATACCTTCAGATGAATTTGAGCACAAGTATTGTAGTTTATGTCTGAATACTGTTACAATACCATGTTGAATGTTACAGTAATGATATTTAGTATACTTGTCAAGTACTTTCAAGATACTGTGTGACATGGTATGCTACTGTGCACCCTGTGCACGGTTCGACCCAGTTTTTTGAACTTTTTGCTCAGACTCGCGCCGTCTGATGGAGTTACAAATAGGACCGTTTATTTCACCACCATGTACATGTACACGAAAACGTACGAATAACGAATGTATGAACAAATAAAGGAAAGTTGTTCAAAGCGGCAATAACGCATGGGCCGCGAATCCGACAGCGTTCTGCTCAAAGCTGAAAACGGTATAGACATTCTTCATCCAGCTATTTTGTTAGAGGACCAAACAAATTAGCATATGATCTCAAGTGCCATTATTCAAAAATTTACCTGTCACCAAGGAGCCAAACACCTTCACCAAGGCCAAGGTCCAGACCAGCTAGAGCACCAACGCATTGAGAAGAGCCAAGTTCGGTCTCACCGTGGTTGAAACTATTTATTCGTGACGAGAAAAAACACCGTCAGGAGATGGATAAACATAAGACAAAAGACCGATAACTTACTTGGCTTCAGTGACACGCCAGGATTTGCCTCCCCAGCTGAATGAGACTGCAGGGGGCTCGAGGCAGGGGTACGAGTACAAACCGTGCTCTGCCTCAAACAACTTGGAACCATGGACGTGGGAGTAGAACGTCTTGACATCATTCGGGGGCCCGTACATGATGGTGGTGCCGGAGTCGATGATGGTTTTGAAGTCGGAGACGGCCGTTGTAGAGCCTACTTGGGCCGAGGCGCCGCCGATTTGCCAGAAGCCCGATGAAGCCGAGCCAGAGTGGAACTCAATGCTACCGACGTACTTTGAGGCGTCGGCGCCACCGAGGAAGAGTTCGGAACCGACTTTTGCAATGTAGAAACCAAACTCGCCATGAGGGACTGACCCTTGTTCGAAAGCCGTGTTGAAGAAGGGATTTTTGCCAAGATTAGAGATGGCTGGATATGCCATGCCGAGAATACTGTGCCACAACATTAGAAGCATGAGTCATCCACATAACTAAATTGAGGTATAAAAAAAGACACACCCGTCAATGGGAATACCTTCAAAATTGGATGATAAGGTGGTCACAGGAGAGAAGTATTGGTCGGTGGCTGCGACTCCAGCGACCTCGACTAGAAATTCGTCCCGTCAAGGAGTAGCCTGACATTGAAGTCGGCAATGAGACGCACCGGTATCAGTATAGATGGGTCCAGAAACAGTGGAGCCATCACCGTACCGAATAGTGAAGTTACCAGGCTGTAACACCGAAGTGGATGAAGAGGATGCTGTGTACTTGTTCTTGGAAGAACAAGTTGAACTCGTGCACGACGCAGAGGGAACCCAGAGATCAGAGGAACCGGCTATCAATACGAGGAGTGTCAATTAAATATTATTCCGCTGGACAATAAAAGAGACGGAAAGCAACTGTCAAAATCAATAATGAAACTCTGTGCAGGCGTGCCGATCTGTATCTTGCCTGCCCACGCCTCATCGTTCTGCTCGTCGATCAACGGTTCCGCCTGACGTTTTTGAGCGCTAGCAGGGAGTGTGGCTAGAGGCTTGATCTCCGCACCCTGCAAGAAAAAGCAAGGGATGAGAAAAAAAAACGTAAGGAAAAGAAAGGTGGCGTTTACATAGTTGAAAGCTTCCTTGCCGACGTTGCGCTCCAAGTTGATAAGATTCTGCCTGTGCTTGTTCTTGGTCGCAACGGTATGCTCGATAGCGCGAGCCAAGTCAAAGGTGCCGTCATCCTTCGTGAGTTGGGCGCGTCTGGTAAATGGGATGCGAACACCATCACGGGCAGTGTTCTCCAGCGGTGACGCTGCTGCGAGAAGGGCAAGGGTCACTGTAACAACTAGGGGGGCATTGGGGTACATAATAGAGGTCGGAAAGCACGCAGACAGGGAACCACTGCATGCTATAAGTGCCAGTGGCGGTCTGCAACCGAATTCGGTTGCAGAGAGAAGCCCAGCCACGCGGGACCATCGGGAAGTATGACGTTCCACGTGCACTTTTATTATTTGCGCGATAGAAGCTGCGCTGTTTCACAAGGTACACGGACTTTCTTTTTTGGCAATAATTGCTGTTATATTTACTTGCGTCTGTGGGGAGAAGAGTACATTTAGTTTATTTCTACCTGTATACTTAGTGTTTCAGTTAACTATTAGCTATATTTCAGCAAGCTTTGTGGAATATGAAGCAGACTCTGACTCTGAGAGAGAAATCAACAAGCTGCCTGGTTGCAACGCTCATTTGGCCAATGATCGGATCGTGCAATCAACGAAGCTTGCCCAAAATGGGAAAACCAACCTCGGTCATGCTGTTCTCGCTGCTTCTATCGCGCAAATAATAAAAGTGTATACCATCAGGCTATGAAGGGTGGCATTGGACAAAATTAATAATTTTGTCGGGGAGGAATTTCTTCCCAAATTCCAATATTCCTTTGCAGTGACACATTTTCATTTGCAGTGACCTCCAAATTTTATTCTAAGTATTTTAAATTTGCTTGAAATTTATATATTTTGCAAGCATGCCATGAACTTCGTGATTGTGCTATTAACTGTCCATGTTAATCCCATAAAATTTGCTGTGGTGCTTGTGAATTTTGCCAGCATGTCCAGCATATTTGCTAGCATGTTTGTGAACTTTGCAAGAGTATCCATGAATTTTGCCAGCGTATCCGTAAAATTTGTCAGTATGTCCACCATGTTTGCCAGTGTGTCTGTGAACTTTGCAAGCTTGTCCATCGACTTTGCAAGCTTGCCCGTCAACTTTGCAAGCATACTGTTTTGACACAAGTGTATTTGATTGTCGGAATTGTGTGGTTAAAATATGGATTCAGTGTTTTCTTCCAAGCCATACCTGTAACCCACTTTCCGGATTATTCTTCAACACCTTGACTATGCCATATGCTGTGCCTGCCGCCGCACCCCCCACCAGAAGGGTACTCACTGCACCCCAGATATAATATCCTTTCACACCAACTCCAGCACCCGTCACCCGCACTTTCACGGCACCGAACACCAGTAATACTGCACCTGTCAGCAAGCAAGAGTACAGTAACGCTACATGTGCATGCGGTGAAAAAGTACGGAAGCAGGGGATGAACCCGCCCAGAAGGTAACCCATTCCGATCGTGAAAGCGGAGATGTATAGCCGACGTGTGGGTATTTCCTCTGAGGAAAGGTTGATGTGAGTGCCAGCTTTATAAAACAAGTGTGGGTGGAGGAGAAATACCTATCCCTTCGCCAAATTTTGTCAAAAATGTCGTGAGCCCCACATCCTTCTTCCACCTCAGCTCGCCGGCTCCTCGACACCCCTGCCCTGCCCAGTGCTTACTATGCCACCACTATGTTAGATTTTGAGAGCTATAAAATGACTCAGCGTTTGCGGGAGTCAAACGGCTGGTAATATTTACCTATAAAATGACTACACGAGTTATAAGTAAACTAAGGTAAGAAAAGCTGGTATGTGGCTCACCTCAGCGTTTGCGGGAGTCAAACGGCTGAGGTGGGCGAGTATTCTACAGTAAGCTAAATAGTAAAATAGTCGCCTAGCGATGAAACGCAATGACTCTATCACTACGCGTGTAAAACTAATCATGTGGTGAATAAATAACAAATGTCCATGTTAGATGAAAATGACCATAACAAATTTGCTTCGGGCTTCGGCACGAGCTTGTGATTCCAACACTCCCCCTCAAGCCGTGCGAAGGCCGAGTTCAGCAGCGAAGTGCTTTGCTTTAGCGGAGGGTAACGGTTTTGTGAGTGTGTCAGCAACCATGTCTTCGGTAGGGCAGTAAATGAGCTTGAGGGAACCCTTTTCAATGACCCAGCGAATAAAATGGAATTGGATGTCGATGTGCTTCGTCCGGGCATGATACTGGTGGTCTTTCGAGAGCGCGATGGCAGACTGGTTGTCTGAATAAAGGATGGTGGAATCCGAGAGGGAGGTGAAGGTTTCACTGATGAATGTGCGCAGCCATAAGGCTTCTTTTGCTGCATGAGTAATGGCGACGTATTCGGCTTCGGTTGTGGATAAGACAACAATTTCTTGACGCTTCGAGCTCCAGGAAACGGCTCCGCCATTGATGAGGAATGCGTAGCCCGAGATCGCGTGCCGGTCGTCTTGCATACTTCCATCCGCGTCAGCATAACCAACGAGGTCATGTGATCCAGTCGCGTCTCGCGTCTCGCGGCCAAAGGTGAGCCATAACTCAATGGTCCCTTTTAGATAACGAAAAACTCTCTTCACAGCTTCCCAATGTGCGCGGCCAGGGTTTTGTGAGAACCAGGACAGGATTGCAACAGCAAAAGCGATGTCAGGACGCGTGCCAACAGCAGCATACATCAATGAACCAACAGCCTCGCGATACGGCACGTCTCGCATGTCGGCAAGCTCACGCGAGGTGACGGGGGATTGAGCGTTCGATAGCCGCGCGCTGGGTTCCATCGGTGAGGCAAGTGGTTTTGCATCTTCAAGGCTGAAACATTTGATGATGGACTCGATGTAGGACTTTTGTGAAAGCATTATCGTACGATTTTCATGGTCACGTCGCACCTCGATGCCAAGCAGCCAATGGATTTCACCTAGGTCAGTAATCTCCAGTTCTGCCCGCAACTTTTTCTTAACTTCGTCCATTAAAACTTTACCACTAGTCACCACAGTCAAATCGTCCACATGCACAACGAAGATAATTATTTCGCGTCCGGATCGGCGAAAAAATACGGCATGGTCGACCTCACATCGCATTAAGCTGAATAGCGTCTTCAGGACCTCGAAAAGTTTTTCGTACCAACGGCGCCCACTCTGTTTCAAGCCATAGATGCATTTCTTCAAGCGGAGCACTTTGCTGCGGTCATATGGCATGTTGGGGGACTGCCGCATGTGAATGACCTCATTTTCTTCGAGTACCCCATTCAGGTAAGCCCCCTTGACATCTACTTGATGTATTTCGAGATCGAGACGTGCTGCAATAGCCAAAACGGTGCGGATTGACGCTAACTTAGCAACAGGTGCAAAAGTATCGAAGTAGTCGACCCCAGGGACTTGTGAAAAACCCTGCGCAACAAGGCGCGCCTTGAAGCGTTTGATTTTGCTGGTTGCGTTCTTGATACGGAATACCCATTTGCTGCCAACAATATTTGCATTGGGAGGGGCTTCAACAACTTCCCACGTGCTGGCCTTTTCGAGCGTTCTAATTTCTTCCTGGATGGCTTGTTCCCAATGGAGCCAGTCCGGGCTTCGCTTCGCTTCAGCAAGGGTTCGCGGCTCAATAGCCTCCGCATCAGCAGTCATAGCGACCAGGACATATTTGTCTTCACCATCAAGGGTCTCGAATTCAATGGCGATGTTGGACTCAGGCGCTTGGAGGCCAACAGGTAAGTCGTTTCTGCTTGCAAGGCCAGTGGCTGACCCTTTGCCGTCAAGGATATCGAGGACGTACTGAGTGGGACGGCGATCACGTTTTGGACGGGCTTCGTGGGTAGCGGGCTGTGGGGAGGCGGGGCGCGAATCAGCCCCTTCAGCAGTAGGCGGCACCTCAAGAACAGGATCAGGCACTTCGAGAGCAGGCTTGGTAGATGTGGAGAGCTTGGCTGAGCTACCACTCTCCCCCTCAAGTGACACATCATCCACCAAAATGAAAGGTGTGTCTCCATTAAACTTGACACTCCGTTCGACGGTAACGGACCGTTTCTCAGGCCAATAAATACGGTGGCCCTTGCTCTCGTCATCGAAACCTACCCAGCGGCCCTCTCGTGCACGCCAGTCAAGCTTTGACTGGGAGGCATCATGCACCCACGTGCGGCAACCCCATTCGTGCAAGGCCGATAGATTTGGCTTCTTACCAGTAGCGGCCTCGAAAGGAGTCCTACCGTCCAAAGCCTTCGTCGATGTCCGATTCTTCAGCCAAACAGCATGTCTGACAGCTTCGCCCCACAGAGACTTAGGGAGACCACTTGAATGAAGCATTGCACGGACTTTCTCAACAAGGATGCCATTTAAACGCTCAGAGACGCCGTTCTCCTCTGAGGTGTCATGCACGGTCAGTTTATGCATTGTTCCATGATCCGCGAGATGTTTGATGAACTTTCCGCTCAGGTACTCGCCGCCTCTATCAGATCGGAGAGTCTTGATGGGGGCATCGTGGTGAGTCTTTACCCATGCTTCATATTGCAAGTAAGCAGTGAAGGTCTCGGATTTCTTGCGGAGCAGGTACAAATGAGTCTCGCGGGTGGCATCGTCTGTGAAGGTGACATAATAAAGGCGACCGCCAAGGGTTTGGACAGGTGAGGGTCCCCACACATCGGAGTGGATCTCAGCACCATACTCTGTTGCACGCTCACCCTCTCGCACCTTAGGCACAGGTTGACGCTTTGACTTGGCATGGACACAGGACTCACAAAATGTGGATTCGGAGGCAGACGTGTCCAAAGACACTCCAGTGACAAAACCCTTCTCAACGAGGCGCTTTGCCGAGGCAGGTGAAATGTGGCCCATGAGGCGGTGCAGCTCCATTACGGTGAGCTTATCTGTGGCGGAATTGGCTTGCTCATTGACTGATTCATGAACAACACGATATAGTCCCTTCGTCTTGGGAAAATCACCAACCACATCACCGTTTCCATCGCGAATTTCACAATGGCCACCTCCAAAGGTAGTAGAGTAACCAGCGTCATCGATACGGCCTATCGAGACCAGGGTAAAGCCTATCTCGGGTGAATATAAGACTTCGGTAAGCCTCATTTTCGACCTGTTCATGCCATTCGGAACCTCAATGACCATCTCGCCTACCCCCATAGCTTTGAACTTTTGCTGGTTAGCGGCGTTAATAGCTTTCGGGGGAATCTCTTGATAGGTGGAAAAAGATTCGCGGTAAGGGGAAAGATGTCGCGTTGTGCCAGAATCAAACAACTCAATTATTTTATTTGGCATGACAGGATCCGAATGACTGAGTGCTGCAATGTCGAGGGGTGTAAAGGCTTCGACGCCTGAATCAGGATGGAGGGGAGGTGCCTCATCATCGGGGACTTCTTCAATGGTGACATGACGTGAAGCGGGAGTGGGTTCAATGTCGACAAAAGAGCTGGTATCGCTGTCGTCAATTTCACTGAAGGTTTCAGAGACATCATCAATCTCTGTAAGTTCCCCCTCGCTCTCGCTGCTGTCGCTGACATCTTCTAAAGCAGGGAGATCATTGTCGAAGTCAAATAAGTCCGAATCAAGGTAAGCACTCCACACGCCATCTTCCTCATTGTCAACTGTTGCGTTTGCAGACTCTGGCATCTTTCCTTTAGGGGCAGAACGTGGGGAGTCCTTTCCTTTCGGAATGGGCTTATGGGCATCATCCGACTTCGGACTTGGGCATTGGTCATGGCGGTGACCGGTGCCACCACAGTTCCAGCACACGAGTTTTGAAGATGAGTGGGGCTTCGAATCGCCAGCACCAGAACGGTTTTTCGAAACTGTTTTTGCACTTGGGTACGCCGTAAGAGCCACATCCTTATCCCTCGACTTCTCTGGCTTGCTGAAAATAGTCTGGTTGTCGTATTCTTCCAGCAAGTAAGTTTTCATGGTATCGGGATCCAGGGTCTTGCCAACGAGGTGTGCAGCGGCAGCCAAACTGGAAATGAAACTGGCATATTCCTTGGGAAGGGATTTAATAATCACGGAAGTGTACTCTTTGTCATCAATGGCAACGCCCACGGACGCAAGTTCTTCCCACATCTCTGACATCTTGTCGAGGTGTGTACGCAGGTTTCCCTTGTCGGCGCACCGAAGGGACATGAATTTGGAGCATAGATTTGCCTGGACAATGGCAGACTTCTGCTCAAATTCCGTGGAGATCAGCTTCCACATTTCGGCAACGGTGGACTTTCGGATAATCTTTCGAAGAGTCGAATCGCGGAGACGTTGACCTAGCATGTGTCGTGCAAGGTTTTCATCCTTCTCCCACTGCTCCAAACCAGCATCACCAGTCGCAGGCCTGACCTTTTTGCCAAGCAAGTGTCCATCAACATTTTTCGATGCCAGGGCCCACTCAAGACGCGTCTTGAAAATAACCCAGTTACGGCCATCGGGCTCAAGCATCGGGACATTTTGTAAGTCATCTTTTACAACCGTTGTCGACATTGCGCCAGGGCTCATAACCTGTTAGATTTCGAGAGCTATAAAATGACTCAGCGTTTGCGGGAGTCAAACGGCTGGTAATATTTACCTATAAAATGACTACACGAGTTATAAGTAAACTAAGGTAAGAAAAGCTGGTATGTGGCTCACCTCAGCGTTTGCGGGAGTCAAACGGCTGAGGTGGGCGAGTATTCTACAGTAAGCTAAATAGTAAAATAGTCGCCTAGCGATGAAACGCAATGACTCTATCACTACGCGTGTAAAACTAATCATGTGGTGAATAAATAACAAATGTCCATGTTAGATGAAAATGACCATAACAAATTTGCTTCGGGCTTCGGCACGAGCTTGTGATTCCAACACACTATCCATCTCCACCTCTCTCAAACACTTCGCAACAGCTGTGCTAATGTTCTCTTCAACCCCAACAGGCCCCAACACAGCATGTACCTCCCGCTCCATCTCCCCTGCACAGCTACGGTGAACTCATGCGGCAGTATGGTATCTTAGGAAACGGTAATGATCATGCTCAGCCTGTGAGGTGAGGAAACCACCAATACCCATTGAGATGGCACCTGCGATCAGTTCCACCACACCACCAAGGACAACCAGTTTGGATTCTCCTAGAGAAGACAGGCCTGCCGTCAGAGTGAAGGGGACAGTTAAACGGAAACGCCGATGACGCTGCGCATTTATGTCAATAAGAACTTATACACAATTTCAAGCCCCACGAATATTTGTTCTGACAAGAAAAAATGAACACATACACGTCTTGCACGACATCCGGATCAACGAGAGTCCTCTCATCATCCCCTTTCAGCTCCTTGCAGCAAATTCCATCCTGTCATGCCGTGAGCATTTAGCTGGCAGTGGTGTGTGGGCGACCAAATGGGTGGTCGCCTTGAAATGTTGGAGTCTTGACAAGGGCAGTTTGGCAAAGGAACAGAGGCAGATGTATTTCCACGACCCTCAGACATCGGACGAAATGTTGAGCTGGAGAAATTGAGCGTTGCTGCTGGAACGCGAATGAGTAGTGGTAACACAAACCAGAGCTAGCGCAGATATCAAATTGACATGGAGAACACTGGACCCAGTTGTTCCAGAGACAAATCCCTCTTTCATGGATTTATACCCAGCCATAGCAACTCTAGACTGGTACCTAGCATTGACGTGATTTTTCGAACTAATAAGTATCCGAGTTTCAGTGATTGGTGAAAATGAAGCTGGTTGATTTGACGTATGTACTCATCTTCATCCTCCATATGATGTGGACACCAGCCTCGCACTCTTAGCCTCAGCTTTCTGCCACTCATCAATACTCATCCCCAAATGCTGAATGTCCGGCCAGCCTCCACAGCATCATGCTTGCCCAGCTTATATTGTTGTGTCAGCTCAACCTTAAACTGCAACTTCCGGTGAGCTGGATCCATCAGCTTGAATGGGTGGGTACATACCGTGTGATTGGATGTCTGGATTGCTCATCCCCCATCGTTAGATTATTTAATGGTCTCTGGTTCAAAACTGTTGTCAACGGGAGAGCCTACGGGGTGGTTCGTGTGTCTCGTGATACCTTTTGGAATGTACGACTGAGCGCTCACAAAGGAGTTTACTTCATGAAGGACCAGGCGATTTCTATGGGCACTGTGTGGCGGAACATTATTGATCAACTGCGTAGAGATTGTCAGCTGTCATGTGGTGAGTTTATCATTCATTTTAATGTTGTGAAACTCATTGGTTAGGGGTTACGTTCAGCCGGTATCTGCTAGTGAAAGGGACAGAAACAAACGAAGAGGCAGACCACAAGAAGGCCTTGAAGATTTCCCTTGTGAACCTCGACCCAGCCCATCCAATAACACTATCGGGCAGACAACCCAACAACCATATTGAGAATCCCCAGCCGTCGTACCAACTGGAAACGTTGCTCGCTGCTCGCCACGATTGGAAGCCTATCATGCTGCGGTTCAAATTGAAGTGCTCCAGAATGTAAAGATGGTGTCGGCACATTGAGTGCTGGCATCTTTGAGCGAGTAGCATCTTTGAGCAAGTAACTTCTTCGCATCTTCCTGGGATGAATCACTTAATTTGCATCTGTGGATCACAGTGAGAAGATGGGGCTACACTGATAGGTAAGTACATCCATAACCTGCTTAGTATTTGGGCGTTTATCATTTTCAGAATCTACTGTGGGTTGTTTTCAAAGCCCTTCTTTATGCTGCTCCCTATATATAAAGGCCACAAAGCATTGCAAGACCGCCAAGCAATAATCCCAACATGTCTGCTACATCCGAACCTCAACCTGACCTTGATATTGAAGTATGTGTAGTAGCAACTGTGGTACCTCTTCTTATATTGCTTCACAGCTTGCTACCCTTGAGCCAACTCAACTTGATGGCATGGTTGAGATTGTCACCATACCGACCGCCAGTGTTGCATTAAACTATGATCAAAGTGGGTACTGTTCAAATCTTTTGTCAGGATTTACTGACATTTTCATTAGCCTACCGATACCCCTCTGCAGTGAATTTTCATGTTGAGTCTACATGGGCAAAAGTTATGAAGCGAGTGTAGATTATTGTTGAAAATGACAATCTCATCCAGTCGAGTGCACGTGTGAACATTTGAAGCCGTGACACGGCATCTTTTTACTGGCATGAGTGGTCAACATCATCACCTCATGGTCATGTTTCTCATTTAAATTCCAATTGCTGCTCAAGATCATGCCATTTGACTGTGCACAGTGTTGGGAGATTGCTCAAAGATGTGCTGAATTCATGGTTCAAATGGTGAGTTGTCCGTATTTGTTTTATTTCCAATATCTCACAATTTCTTCAGGGCTGTGCACCGGGGCCACGACTGTGTCTTTGTGGGCATCTTGAGAGTGCTCATTCTGGTTCCCCAACACTCCCACCTAAGGGTGGTTGCGAAGAGTCAGGATGTGTTGTATATCGAGCGGTAATTTTTTAAACTATTTGCCATTGAGTTGAATTTAACAATGTGCCCAGGTTTCACAACCAATCAACCCACACACACAATGCCAATGTGGTCAGATATATCTTGCACATTCAAGGTAAACATGGCCCCCAGCGTTTGGTCTTGCATTTAACAACTTCTGTATTAATTAGCGCACCGCAACCATCACTTTCATGTACTGCTACAACCAATCAAGTTCCTTGCAATCCATGGCTGCCTCCTCAGCCACCAAATGCTTTAATATCAACAAATGATCGCCAAGTTGTGTCATACACAAATGGCCATATTACTCCTCTAGTTCCGGCCAGGACCATTGGTTCAGCTGGACAAGGATCTCGTTCTGGATGAGGTGGTCGAGGACGTCAAGCTGCAGGGGGTGTTGCTGCAGAATTACCACAGAATTACATGTTTGACATAGGGATCCTGGGGTATCCGGTAAGTATTTGGGCACGGCAGGTGATATATCCAACAACTAATTTGATATGTTGTAGTTATCTGGTTCGGATGTGGTTGACAGTGATATTTTCTTCCGGAAGATTTGGTCGCACAGGGTTCATGAGTTACTTGAACAAATGTCCAACCATCATCTCATCATCAATGCCAACACGACAGCACTTCCAACTGAAAATGCAATGGCCTTTTTGTCACACACCGTGCTTAGCCATTTAGCTTTGCACCATCTTATAATACCTCCATCAACTCGAACCCCAGTTCCACCTCAGGAAGGACAAACCCTGGAACAGGCAAATTTTTATCACAATCCATGGCAACTCATCACTATTGGATACAGAAGGTTGACACGTGAAGGAGCAGCTCACAAATTAACATCTTCCACTATCCCATTTCACCTCATGACCTGGCAAAATCTATTGTCTGGCACTGCAGGCACGAATGGAAAAGAGTTGATGCGTATTGCTAATGTGATTGATCAGCCACTAATATTCATTGGTAGGAAAGTTCATATATCATGGAGATTTGCTCTTATTGTGTGTCTAGCACCTGCCTTTGGTCGCATCTTAGGTCCCATTAATTTCCAGTCTCTGGAACCGCACTTATGCTTTGCATCAAGGGTTTTTGCCAAATTTCAAAATGCATCTGCAACAGATGAATACGACATACCAGAATGTTTTGCACAGTGTCCACAACCAATACCATCACCCTCGGTTGCATCCACTTCCTCCAACATGGTGATAAGCCCATCTGGAGGAACTCCGGGCACCTCCACAAGATCAGAATGGCCAATTTCATTTTCCTCAGCATCCACTTCCTCGGCATTTTCGACTCCAGCAAGTTCGACTCCAGCAAGCAATTTATCACTTGACATTTCATTGGCAATTTCTGATCCACATCATTCGCTTTCCGTTGCATCCATGTTTTCAACCCCTTCTAGTAATGTCTCATCGATCGACTCATCTTTTGGTACCCCTTCAACCTCCGAGACTTCTGAACCACTCGTTTCGCCCGAAGGTTTGATCTGGGGTCATGCCAGTGATCAAAGCTGTCCTACATCTCCTCACCCACGACCTCTGTCTCTCTTCCTTCAATCAGCGCCATTATCTCCACTTTCAGGTCTGAATCAACTTCCGCCCAGCTCACTCTTTCCAGTATACACCACTCTCCCATCTTGGCAGTTTGCTGTCGAAGGGAGTATCAAGGCATCCTCTGAAGATGAAGAATTTTTCATGAAAGCACCTGACATTAAAAGTGCGGCATTGGCTCTAACAGAATTTGTCATAGCTCTATATTCGGGTGAAGCAATGTCATCGGCACGGTGTGCAGAACTTCAGGTCAAAATCCCAGGACATTCTACGTTGGCAGGACTTTTTTTCGGAGATAATACTACATTCCATGTGTAAGTTGCTTTGTATCAATCTTATCTTCATCCACTTCTAATGAATACTTTAGCGGTGATGGAACTGGCGATGGCGTGATTCAAGCAGTTCTTGAGACCGTAATTGAAATTATGGTTCAAGATGAATGCTATTGGTGTCCGGGATTGGGTGAACATTATTTCAGCTTAGCTCAACGTTTAGAATCTTCGAAGCTACGCCAAATTTGAATCAAGGCCTACGCAACTCTCATCATGCTTGCAATATTCCACGGGGTTAGCTGTGATCCCATCTCCCCTTTCCTACTAGCGAGTGCTATGGATGGTGACCATATACTGGAGGATACCGACTTCATGACAGCTGTAGCACCAATAACAAGATTGGAATTCTCTGACTGGCCGATTGGTAACTCCCTCACACCCGCAACTAGTCGCAACTTGTCTCTGCTGGCACAGTTGGATATAGAGGTAAAATTTTCTGTTAAACATCACCATATTAACCACATCGACATTTTTTCTCTTAGTACCGAGACATTGTTGATTATGACAGCACTCAGTCACAAAGGCTCAACGCCCGCATTTTTCATGACATTCTAGTTGGAAAACTCAAATTGTCAGAGGTTGCTGCCTTTCAGGACGGACTGAAAGTTTACATCTCCGACACCATTCCTGATTTACTCGCAGTATGTTACACTTGATTCATATGTGTAAAAAATGCTCTGAAAGGAGGCTCGCATTGCAGACTTTCAGAAGATCAACGAGACCCCTGCTATGCCAACTGTATACTCGTCGCGTGAATAATCCTGCTCAAGTTCTCGATCTCGTTCAATTTCCGGCAATGAATGAAAATGATATTCTGCCTATGGTCTTCGCAAACTTGCCACAGCTCGAATTGAATGTGCCTTATGATGGTGCCCGATTGCGATTGTTGGAAACGAGGTTCCTGAAACACCTCTCACGCTACCTCCATGGTGTCGGTCACCCAAATACTCGCATGTATAATGAATTGATAACATTAGAGAACCAACAAGCCGCACAAGCTGAGCCAGCATTTTGAGCACGTCAATTTCTTTCGCAGATCAGTGGTACAAGTTTTCTAGCAGCGCCTTCTCATCCCGTGGAGGTCAGTACTTCTTTCTGATTCTCTCGACATAAACCTCACCAAGAATATAGATTCGATGGGTTTGGAATTTAAGTCAGGAACATGTAAGGTCATTGGATGCACCCACCGACTGGAAGGTGAACCTATGACTTGGCTTCATTCATGTTCCAATAACTTATGCTACACCAGGTACCTGCTCAACCACTCTCCTTTCACAGTTGCTTTTACTATGCAGACTTGCCTGTTACACTTGGCCTAGTCGATTTACTCAACTCTCCTGTTCCTCAAGACCTGCTAGAAGTTTCTGACTTTGACTTGTGGCTCCACCAGGCCATATTTCCGATATCACTGATGGTCGAAGGTGGCTCCGAGACCTTCAACATGGTATGATCCTCCTTCATTATGTGAATTATTAGTTACCCTGTTCTTAATGTCATTCAACTGTATTCTCGACAATCAAATCAATGGATATCTGTCATAATGTGTTCACATTGTTCAATACATGTAAACGCAAACCCAACCAATGTCAACTGCCACCCTTGCACAAGCGCCCACACAAACATCACCGCCACAACACAACACTGGCCCAACATGATCACGATCAAATTCCCCGCATCATCGCTGTCCTTGAATAGCACTTGCACCAGACGCATGGCGCTGTTCTCGCTCTTGTCAAACCACTGCTTGTCCTGCGCCAGCTTGAGCTTGAAGCACACCTTCCGGATATGCGTCACCCAGAATGTGGCCGCATTCTCCAAAATGAAGTACTTTATGCCCAAGAATAGTGTTGCCGTAGTTCGGTTCCGAACCTAGCCGAACCCGGTTCAAACCCTGAACCGAACCCTAGGTTCAGTCTAAGTTCAGCCAAGTGCTGAACCGGACCGCGGGTTCAGTTCCGGGTTTCGAGGCCTGCCGGATTTCCTGAACGGCTCCAAACCGCGTCCAAACCGCGAACGCGGATATTTTTAAGGTATTTATTTCATTTATTTTTCGCATTCCTTTACTTACTTTTTCGTGTTAAACGGTATCATGTGACCGTTACAGGTAGCTTTCTTCACCAACATGCAACAATGCAAGGCCAATGAACGTGACACAATGTCGCGTTCATGAACACAGGTACGTATTTTACTTTCCTGAACTTTACTAATGTTGCCTGCTACAGGAAGCTCGACCGCGACCGCAGTGTGACCACACCCACGGCCGCGAGATGACCACCCAACGCCAACCCAATGCCAACGGACGCACGACAGCTGCAACACCACCACCACCACCACCACCAGCGGCGGCAACAACAACAGCAACAACAACCACGACGGCCAGCAGCAGCAGCAGCAATGCCGGCAGCAGCAGCAGTGGCAACAGCAACGGCAACGGCAGCGGCAGCAGCAACGGCCACGACAGCAGCAGCAGCAGTGGCAGCAGCAACGGCGACGGCAGCAATGACGGCAGCAATGACGGCAGCAACGACAGCAGCAGCAGTATCAGCAGCAACAGCGGCAACAGCAGCAAGGGCGGCAACAGCAGCAGCAGCAGCAGCAGCAGCCATGGCAGCAACACCACCACAACCATACCACCGCCCCAACGAGGACAACGGTTGGCAGCAGCAGCGCCGGCAATGACAAGACCCCCCGTCCCTCCACATCCCTTGGGGACACTGGAGGGCTCCCCCGCACCCATCTACCTCGCGAAGTGCAGCCGCGTATCTATTGATACGCGCCTGCTATTCGTGAGGAGAACGGATGGGGTGAGCCCACCTCGGTCTGGGTTTCAGACCGCATCTGAACCCAGACCGAATGCAAAGAGATGGTTCGACGCCATCTGGGTCCAGGTTTGGCCATGCGCCAAACCGGACCCGAAGTTCAGTTTGCGGTTCCGCCAAAAAGGGTCGGAACCGGACCGAACTGAACTTCGGCAACACTACCCAAGAAAAGTCCATCCAGCGCTGCTACACCCAAGACGATCCCGCCAAACGTATTAATAGTTGACATATCAGTCGCCCTATTCGAGACCGCAACAATAAGACAAGACAGCAGGAACAAGAACACGGGAGTCATGGCACCGTTGAGCAAACATGCAACGAGGCCGAGCAAGATGAGTGCCTTGCACAGAACGGTGGGGTAGACATCTTGCACAAGGCTCCAGAAGGACTGCTGCATTTCGGGATTGGAACTACCCATGTCCATTTGTGGGTGCTCTACTTGTAGAAAACTGGCATCGTCCCATTGCGTCCCTGATTTCGCCGTGTCAGGGCGTTGTTGCGATGCCTCACTCGCACTCGTTTGCAAAGCATACTTCTCGGCATCAAATTCAGGATCATCCGACATCCAATAGTCCACCGGAAGTATCATAGAAGGGTTGTAGAATGAGACCGTAGACGAGAAGGGCTGGAATGGTGAGCTGACGTGATGGTGAGTGGCGACAGCGGTGTGTGCAGGGGGAGGGTGTTGCGGAGCAACAACATGAATATTCGACTGTTGCTGCATGAGATCCTGCTGCTGCTGCTGTTGCAGTGGCGGCACCAATTGGCTGAGATGATCGGCAGAAGCATTATTACAGGACCATTGTTTTGAACGGCTTGCACCACTGCTCGAAGCTACATGAAATAAGTATAAAAGCATCCTTTCGCTGATTGCCATTCGTGCTTACCATTCCACAGCTAATGCAACGAATCGTGCCCACCTTCACTCTCCCGGCGTTTCATTGGCAACGGTCGACCCGTGCTCTCAAAGCAGCGAAAGCACGCAGAAGGGTAAGGTGTCCTTTGAGTTGTTCGGTGGTGACTAACGGACCATTACCTTTGCTGACTGTTCCCGAAACAAGTCAGCAAAGGCAATAAAAAACACAGAGCTGCTCACCATCCAAATACGACGAGCATACAAGCTGTGATTTACCAGTGAGTGGCACATACAACAAAACTTTGGGCCAGTCATTCACCGAGATACCAAGGCCGCGAGCCCCTGCCTGCCCTGCACTTCGCTGCCGTGTGATGGACTGCGTGGCTTCTATCACCTGGGCATGTGAGAGCACGAGAATGTTCTGGTTGTCGCGCGGGATGTCATCATGCAAGAATCTCAGGCCCCAACCTTGCTGCCAATGATGCAGTGGACGAAACTGTGTGATGACGCGCACTACACCGTAAATAGCAACCACTTCGCGGAAAATAATACTAGGGCCAGGTCAGAGTTTCCAGTTAAATTATGACGGGAAGCATACCTGATCAAATTCTTGGTAGTTATCCGTGGCGTCCTCACACCTCCCCCAATGATCGATGCGCCAGTCACCGATATACCTGTGTGCCTAAATTGACCATTTTTCTGCGACACGTGCATTAGTCAAGTGAGCTAGAGTTTTTCCACAAAAAGGTGTTGTGGAACGGACGATGTGTCCTAGACGCTCCTTGATGTGCTGGTTATCCACGAGGAGGTGTGGACCATGAATAATGCTGGGAATATATATAACAATAAGAGAATGAAGGCCCCCCCCCACACCCGAGTGGAGAGGATGACATACAGGGTTCTGTGGTAGTGGAAATGAGCTGGGAATTCTCATCGATGGATTCCTGACAGAATCTTTCAGCGGATTGACTCCAAGTAAGAATGGAATATGCTCACGGGGTGTCTCGTGTTGGCACGGAAGCAGTTGCAGCAGCAGAAGTTGAGGAACCAGGACGTGGTCATTGTGGTTGTAGACAGTGGTTTGTTTGGTCACGGTTGGTCAACTTTTACTTCGATCTTCGATGTACCATTTACTGAAGGGTTTTCATGAATTTCTAACAAGGCAAGTCTTTTAGTAACACTCAGTAGTCCGGATCGCTCATTCTGGTGGACATAGGAAGGAGGAGTTTTTGGTTATTATTATTGGTCTGGATGGAGTGGGCAAAACAGTTCGTCATTCTCAAATAGGTCTGTCCCCAAACGAAGAATCTCCTCCAGACACTCCTAGAGAAATTCAAGACATTATATAATGATGCACCTGGTCTTTCTCTGGATAAGATAGGGCCCACCATTGGCCAGAACAGTGCGCCGAGTCTTGCCGCCATTGCTCTTGTGTGAACTGTTTCATCTCTAACTTTGATGCCAAGTGGGAACGTTATATAATGACGCGCCTGGTCTTTCTCTGGATAAGATAGGGCCCACCGTTGCACCGAGTCTTGCCGCCATTGCTCTTGTGTGAACTGTTTCGTCTCTAACTTTGATGCCAAGTGGGAATGATCACACTGCCTTTGACCATCCTCCAATTCTGGGAGTTGGGTGGACTAAAAGGCATCCGAAATATCTGGCCAAGGTGTTACGACAACTGCCACGCTGTAGCGTATGTGATTGACGCCGAGGACCGGGAAAGGCTCGGCGAGGGCTGGGAAGTGTTTGGTACATGATTCCAATCTCCGTGTCTTATTCCATCGACATATGAACTGACGTTATGCAAGGAACATAAGACTCGGTGTTCTCAGCACCTCAGATTCTCGGCGTCCCATTGTTGCTGCTTACGAACAAACAAGATAGTCCGCAGAGCTTGTCTGCTGATGAGATCAGGCACGACTACGAGGAATGGCAGCAGCGTAAGCTGGAGAGTGTGCGTAGAAGCCGTGGGTCGTCTAATAATGCACATTCCCAAATGGAACGGATGGCCAGTCTGAATGTGATGGGCATTTCTGCCTTAGAAGGGTACGGGTCAACTTATTGCGCCTTTTATTTGTGCCGATATTGATGGATGCATCAAGGACTGGCGTTCATAGTATTATTAATTGACTGTTATCTTCAATAAATTGCTGAAAAGAGGAAATTGGTGTGCCACATCCTGAAGCTGAGAGGAAAAGGTAGAGCGCAACTGTATTTCAACTACAAAATAAACATCTGCTGGCAAATCTGAAGTGCTCTACTCCAACAAAGACAGTAAGAAGCCATACTATGAGACACCAGGAATCCACCTTGGAACAGTTCTGAATTAAGAAAATCGATCTGTTCCTCCGTCATCGGACAATTGGGTTCATCCACCTCCACACTGGAAAAATGCTCCGGAGCTTGACGTATGAATGGATTGTCAGCAACTTCGTCTTCTAGACCGGCTTGAAGGTTGTTTGCCTCGTTGTGATGTGTTCGGATTGGTGCATCATCCAATGCCTCCCAATCGACACCATATCCTGCCAAGTCCTCCTCGGTCAAAACCTCCTCTGCTGCAGCTAACTCGACACCTTGAGGACCTTGCTCAAGCATCCCAAAAAAGTACATGTTGCAGGGTGGGCGCTGGCAGTCGCCTCACCTGCTCAGCGTGTGGTTGTTCCATGTGCCAATCCAATCCTCCACGTCCTTGTTGATGGCTGGGAGGAATAAGTGATGCAACAGCCAGATGTGCGAAAGGTTCTGAACATCCAAACCGTCCCATAGCTCAAGCTCATGAAAAAACTTCTTCCACTTCCTGCCAAACCCTGAGGTGACATCAAACCAAAGGCGCTCAATCCGAATATTATGGACACTCCTGTATTGTCTTTGAGCAAATAGAAAGATAGCTATACAAACGACTTCACCTTCCCCATATGTATGATCCCCGTGCAATCCCACGCGTCTCCTCCATAAAAGCTGCTACAAGCAGATTTTCGATGCCATGATCGCCACGAACTCGGCTCGGAATACCATAGATTTTAATGATTTCCATAAATAAAGTCAATACAGTCTGTGCACGGTTGTTGTTACTAGCATGTATACCAGTCACCAGGCGGGAGAATCCATCAATGAACCCATGGATGACAATTTTCCATTGAATAAGCCCTGTAGGAAAAGAAAATCAATTTAATTATGTCAATATGTACACCAGTACAGCAATCGTACCATGTTGCCCATCGTGATGCCACAAAGAGTTTGGTCCAGGAACTGAGTACACTCGTCGTTCTATTCTTCTCACACCAAAAGAGGCTGCTGGTCGCCCATGGACCCGCAAGTAGGATGCTTGCACCCGTTCACATGAAACGCGTAGCCCCAGATATTTGAGATGTCCATCTATCATCCTATGTCCAAAGTCAGGGAACGAGTTGATTATTTTAATCGTGATGGTATTGAGTGCATCGTCAGAGAGGTCAGACATGGCGAGGGTTGATGACGTGTAAAATCAGTGGATTGCGCCATCTTCAGCTTCATAATCTACGTATACGGCTGCACCTGGCTCTACAAGGCCATATTCCAGTGCACGACAATGAACTGTCCTTGCAGATGTGTGAAAAACAGAAGCCAAACCCGTCAGCCCACGCATTTCAAGTCCTGTTGCCAGGACATCTGGATTAATCTCAATTCGTGGTCGACCTGGGCATCCAGTTCGTACAGTACGAGTTGTTTGAAAATTTGGACCATCTGGAGGATCTGCTGATATCAACGCTGCCTGATCCAGATGGCTGATCATGGACTGTAAACTAGTGTCAATGATCAATCGGTTCTGAGGTGAGATGATAGTAGCATGCTTCAGAAAAGTAAGCCGAAAACAATGTCATTATTGGGCTTACAACATACCTCCTGCACTGCAGTCATCAAGTGCAGGCATTCATCTCAATTTTTGTTCAATCGTGTGGCATCGCCGACCTGTGTACGAAGGGCTGTATTGACTCGGTCACCTAGCACTTCATATGCAGCCATGATAGTTTGCAGGGGCAACAAGTTCTCTACAGGATGGGCTGCCATCAAGTGACCAAGTAACTCAATGTCAGTGGGGATGGTGTTTGTACAGTAAGAAATTCTACACCCTTGCAAAGTTGGAGATGACGTGCAAAATAAATTCAAACCATGTGTAAAATAAATCACACCTGTGCAAAGTTTTCAGGACTGCGTGCAAAATAAATTCACACCCTTGCAAAGTTTTTGAGATGACGTTCAAAATAAATTGACACCTCTGCAAAGTTTTCAGGACTGCATGCAAAATAAATTGACACCCTTGCAAAGTTTTTGAGATGACATTCAAAATAAATTGACACCTCTGCAAAGTTTTCAGGACTGTGTGCAAAATAAATTCACACCCTTGCAAAGTTATTTGTTGCATTGCAAAGTTGGCACATTGTCAGAAAAGCTGATTGCTTGGCGTCAAAGTTCTTAATACCTGGGTAAAGCTGGCAAAGTGTTAAATCCTGAGTATTTTGTCGTGATATTCCTTTCTTTGGCAGATATCTGATATATTTTGTATTTGACATATTTATTTTGTATTCATATGGTGTGTGAAGATAAGTGATACTAAGCTAACATAAACAATAAAGTCCAGTCAGACCCGTCATATCAGGCGGTCAACCCACTAATCTTTCCGAGCAATGTTCTGACCACGTTGCTAGTGCCCAGCTGGTGAGAAACATTCCATCGTCAGATTTGCATTCACTAGCAAGTTGTCAACTTGTCATGTCAGGTTTATGCCCTAAACGGTGCTTGGCTTGTGCACTCGTTCTCGACACAGGCGTCATAAAGGCTGTGAGCCTGTCTTACACCAGGGAAACAATATAATAAGACCCATATCTCTGTCAACAGTTATCACCAGTCAAAAGTCCGTAATTTAGGGTAGATTATATTTGATTACTGTAGTTTGTTTCGATTAAACACTGCTCGTGTCTATCAAATAATTGACTCAATATTTTTTCATGCCTCCATGACCTCCGACAAATGTATCTAGGCCAACGCTGCGCAAGTACTATCACAATACCCAGGATGCGGCACTTGCAGCGTTTCTTGCTACTCGCAACCTTGCCATTTCCTTGGAGACACAGACGACAGGAAGCGCTGCACAATCTGGCTTGTAACCCAATCCTCTGACAGCTGGGAGTGCTGAACATGAAAACTCTGAGGAAGGAAATCGAAGGGTTCACAGATGCATAGAAGATGATTTGATTATACGAGCTCAAGACAGGAATATCATTGTGAGTTGCCTGTTGATTTTATCTTCTGGCATACAAACCATCACATCTTCATCAGGATGCAGCTGACCACAATGTACTGCTCCCTGGCCTTGAATGTTATGACCCTCCACCTGATTACCCTCTCGACCACCCTCCTAGCCCTGTACACGACGAGGCAGGACATATGCCATTGGAGAATCAAATTGAGCATGTCCATGATGTCCCTGATCTGTATCCTGAAGAGTTGGGTGTAACATCCCAAATCGAAGAACTCAGGACCACTGCAGGATTTATCAGTGGGATCAAAGCAGCTACACTCGAAAACAGCAACATGAATGCTCGAGATATTGAGCGACTTCGAGAAGCTCCTTGTGACTTTCCTTTCAATGTCAAAGACCCTTTCTTTCTTTTTTCCCTCAGGTCTTTTTTTGCTGTCACAAATGCACCCGAAGATACCTACAACTCATTCCGAGCAGCCGCCTTGGCCTGCTATCCCAACAATCCATTCCTTTCGTATGATCAAGTCAAGCGGCGAGTGGAGCAAATTAGCGGGGTGGTCCCTATTGTACACGACATGTGCATCAACAGCTGCGCTGCATTCACCGGTCCTTTCAGTGACCTTGATACCTGCCCCATCTGTTCTGAACCCCACTATTATCCTGTTCGTTTGGCTCGCAATGGTGCACAGGTTCCACAACGGCAGTTCAATACCATTCCGATTGGGCCGGTACTTCAAGCTCTCTATTGTTCGCCTAAAAGTGCTGCCAAGATGCATTACCGCGCCGAGGCAACTGCACGAATTCTTACCTACATGGAAGCTCACGGTGGTGTTATTGAAGAATACAATGATACGTACTGTGGGCAGGAATATTTAGAGGCCATTCTTGCCGGCAAGATTCAAGATGACGATATAATGATCCAATTTTCATGTGATGGCGCACAACTCTATCGTGACAAGTCTTCCGACTGCTGGATCAGTATTTTCATTATTCACAACCTTTCCCCTGATTATCGCTACAAGAAAGGACTCGTAGTCCCTAGCACGTTCATTGGTGGTCCCAATAAACTGAAACACCATGACTCATTTGCTTATCCTAGCCTTCACCACCTCGCAGCTTTACAGAAGGAAGGATTGCGAATATGGGATTCTTCAAGAAATACCTACATACCTAGATTGATCCCATTTTTCGTATCTGGAACCGCTGACAGCCTGGCTATGGCTGTTATGAGTGGAATGGTTGGCCATCATGGCAAACATGGTTGTTGGCTGTACTGTGACCTTCCTGGCCGTTGTCGGGCCCACGATCCACATTATTATCCAGTCATGCTCAAGCCGAATGATTACACTGTAGCTGGATGCCTTCACGAAGATGTAACTTTCCAGGAATTACATCGTTTTCGCCAAAATGTTACCCACCGATATTTGATCAACCTTGAAAAGCTTGCAGCTGTGCACAATCCAACTGACTTCGCCAAGATCCATCTTGAAACCGGTCTCTGCAAGCAGATGATTTTCAGTGGACTTATGAAGGAGTGCACGATTGGTATTCCAAACATCTTTCTTTTAGATATCATGCACCTTGTGGCCCTCAATGATTCCGATCTCTTCATGGGCCTTTGGCGTGGAACTATCCAGTGTTACTTGCCGGACTCAAAGGCAACTTGGGATTGGGTTGTTCTGACAGGGAAGGTTTGGGAGGCACACAGCAAGACGGTTGCTGCTGCAACACCATATATTCCCTCTTCCTTCAATCGCGCTCCATGAAATCCTGCTGAAAAAATTAATTCAGGCTACAAAGCGTGGGAGTTCCTTCTCTAACTATTTGGCCTTGGACCGGCTCTGCTACATAACAGTTTACCTGACCAATATTGGCGAAACTATTGCAAATTGGTTCAAGGTGTTCAACTCCTTCAACAGCATCAAATATCACCCACTCAACTACAGGAAGGTACCACAATGCTCTGCGAATTCGTACGAGAATTTGAGGAGTTGTACTATTAACGACGCCCTGATCACATCCACTTTGTTCAGCAAAGCATCCACCTCTTGACTCACATAGGGTCTGAAACTGTCCACGCTGGGCCCTTGGCCTGCTATGCTCAATGGACGATGGAAACAAGGATTGGGAATCTTGGAAAAGAGATTTGGCAGGACCTTGATCCATATGCAAATATATCCCAGCGAGGGCTGCTGCATGTGCAGCTCAACTCAATCCAATCTATGATGCCACAACTTCCATTGAACAATGAAACAAGCATCCCTAGAGGTGGGATTGACCTTCAAGATGGCTACATTCTTTTGCGAGCTTGTCAGGAGGTAGCAACTGATGTAAGAGATGTTGAAGCTACTGCCATCCTTCATTATTGGGAAGATCGTGGTTGGCCAAATCAAGATGGATGGACTCGCACTGTCAAACGATGGGCACAACTCCACCTTCCTAATCGGCAAATATGTTGGTCCTCTTGGATGGAAAATCGTTCAAGCAGGAGGCTTAGGAGAACAAGGAACATCAAGGTGAGTCACTTGATTGCAAATTATCACTGTATCTGAATGGTTATCAGCTCCAAAGCAATGAGAACGGCAAGTCAGACTTTGCTGAAGTTCTGTATTTCTTCCGCCTCAGATTCAGTGTTGACAATGTCTATTCTCTTGCACTGGTTTCCATGTTCTCTCCACCTGATCTTGATCTCCTCAATGCATCTTTTCAAACCGTCTATATGTGTCATTACCAAGGTGATAGTTCCTGCACTATAATTGTTTGCTGTATTCACATTTACCAAGGCGATGCTGCACTGTGGGTTATCGATATCCCATCAATCCAATCCATCGTCTCAATGATTCCATACTTCAAAATCTTGGAAAACGGTGACTTTGAAACACCCGAAACCGAACATTTTTTAGTAGAAAAGCTGGGTTTGGATATTGCATCGCTTTTAGGAGATGAGGTTCTTGATGACGAGGACGAGGACAATGATTTATATGCATAGTAATAGTCACTCTATGTATAGATTCTTCAAGTTGATGAGGAGTACGGCAATGTATAGCATTGTGTATAACATCTCTTGTTCTCACACTACCATCTGCACATCCTGCCCCCCAGTGTTCCATCTCTCTTGCACCGCTAAGCCTCCACAATGGAGCAGGCAGAGCCATTCTATCAGAATGTGCAATCAACTATGCAAAATTGGATGTATAACCAGCCGACGCATTCCCAGCCGACGCATTCCCAGGCTTCTTACCTTAGGCTCGGACAATATGCAGTATTTTTTTTGGTGGTCCTCTCTTTGCATGCCAACTCACATCTTTTGTAGAACCCTTCAGGAGCATTGACTCTTGCCGATAATTCATTGATGTCCAACAGTGGTTATGACAAATTTGGAAGCACTACCGCAAACCCTGCATGTATGCACATGCAACAACGCCTGGCGATGTTAGAGAAAGAGAATATTGCACTCACAACTGAATTGAATGCCACCAAGTGAGTACGACATCTCAGATGATCTACTTTACTGTTTTATTTGTTGGCTCTAGGTCCATGCTCTCTGAACTTTTCCAAAAGCTTCCTTTGACTGTATCTGACAGCCGGATAAATGGTCTACCACCATGCAAGAGCTCGCTGCTTCCACTTGAAAGGGTGAATTTTCCGAATGTCAAGTTCTGGACCAAAAAGCTTTTTAGGAAGGCGCGCCAAGAGACAATCGGAGACACTAATGCTCTTGCAACTTCAAAGAAGAAATGAGGCTGACCAAAACAATGCGACAACAACAATACTGATGATGAAACAGATGAACAGAGACATATTTACCTCAAGGACGAGAATGGCATTCCAGTCACTACCGAATGCCTATGGCAAATCTCGGTCAAAGCACGACAATGCTGGTTCTCACTGCACAAAGCACTCCTAGCGCCCCCTACATGGTCCAAAATTGATACTAATGCTTGCGACTACTTCAGGTCAGAGATGCTTCACAACTTTCCCGAATTCTGGCTTTGTGAAGGATCTTGGAAGCTGGATCACTGGGCGACTCCAAACTATCCATCATGGTTTAAAAACCACATCAAGACAAAAGCCGTACCAAGCGCAGAAAAGCTGAACAAAAAGGCAAAGCTCGAAACCGACAATCCTGCACCCAATCCCAACGTACTTCCAGTTTTTGACGATGCTAAGCTGATTTGCATGGACAACCAGTTAGAGGATGACACCCTTGACAGCTGCAAACTTATTTCCAAACACCACCCAACTGCCATCGCTGGACTGGCACAAATAAAGCCAGTTTCGGTATGTTACATACCTTAGTGTTCATTGTTTTTGACAAGGTTCATAGTTGAAGTTGAAATTTGCAAATCCTCTGTAAGCCGATTGCGCATTACCATAGCATATGCTGACTGTTCTCTAGTGACAATATAGATGCCAAGCTCGATCACAACAATGAAATGAACTGTATCGTACCTGGCTCATCTTCATCTGCACCAGCACCACTCGCGCCGAAACCTGTCTCATCTTCATCTGCACCAGCTCTGACTGATTTTTCTTCGCTCATACCTGGCTCATCTTTGTCTGCACCAGCACCACTCGCGCCGAAACCTGTCTCATCTTCGTCTGCACCAGCTCCGACCAATTCTTCTTTGCTCATACCTGCCTCGTTTTCAGCACCTGATTCATCTTCGTTGGCACTTGATTCAGCTTCATCACTCCTCACGTTGTCTTTGTCCGCAACTGCACCCGATTCATCTTTCTCTGCACCAACGCCAGTTTAAGGCTTCAAAAATGGCAAAAATTTACCCAAATCTGCTTATGCCGTTCCAGGGCCTGCAAACACGGCTAGGTGAGGATTTCATATCTTTGTGTAGCTTCTGACACGATGCTGTTTATCATTCTAGAAATATATGCATGTGCGAATGGCTTAAGATGAACCCACATGGTCTAAAGAATGACTTCAAGAACTATTTCACCAGTGACAAACAGAAGGTAGGTGAATGTGAATGTATTTTGTATGACATTCACAGCACAGTCTTTGCAGCACTACGGCACCCTAGCTAAAGCCATGGTAAGTGTTATATGGAGACCAAGAGGGCGCTAACTCGGATTTGCTACCTACAGAAGAATGGGAAAACAACTACAATCAATGAACCGACCTGATTCGTGCACCAACTTAGATTTCTTTTCGATACACTGTAGAGATGGGGAATGGAATGGAAATGGGATGGAAGCAGGGTGTAAATGGGGCGGGAACAGGACCGGAAGAGGACCAGAATGGAACCAAGCACGGGATAAATGGACCTAACCTGTATTGTAGTATTAATCGTTGGCAATGCAACAGAATGACTGGAAAACAAGGGATTCAATTGAGAAGTGTAGAGTACAGTAGATTAAAAACACACTATTGCCGAAAAAAATTGATAGGATCAGAAAAATATATAGTATAAGAAAGATTGTTGATTTCAGTCATTTATATCTATTATAATCAAAGAAAATGCAGATAAATCTACCCTAAATTACGGACTTTTGACTGGGCTAGTTATCACCAAGACCATCGAAGGAGCGAATCCTAAGTGGGCTGAATGCTTTGATACATCTACATTCGGGACCTTCTTATCGCATTGATTTTCGATTGGTAACAACAGCCTTTGGATGCATCGTTGATGATTCAAGTATTCTATGTTTCACCTCTAAATGAGTTTTTACAGGGAAACAACGACTGAGGATCCAGTTCCTATCTAGTGTGCTGCTGAACACCTAAGCAACCCTTCATCGGGCAGTCATAACGCAGACCCTGGGTGTCATCACCAGCCGGTGCCATATACATTCCACCCAATGGCCCTGATTATGTCGACTACAGTTCAACCACAATTATCAGGAGAAACAGTAAATGGATCTCGTCAACCAGCACTCCAATGAAACCACCTTCTACTGAACACAAATGGCACCCAATGATCATGTACACACAGCTGTAGTGCTGACTCTGGGCTTACAGTGCTCAATGGATGTCATCAACCGGCACCATATATATTCTGTCACACAGACCATGATCACCCGTCTCAGTGACCAGAATCTAAGGCGTTTAGGCATAAATATCGGAAGAACAATAACCCTCTACACGACGAGTTGGCGAAGTTGCAAAACGGACCGATTATGTGAGGTGTCCTCATGTTCGGGGCCTGACAGGATTGAACATCTGATTCGGCCACTATGGCACAGGTGTGTTGGAATTACCAAGCTGACAAGTTCATGGATACACTGACTAGTGCTGTTTACATGGTCTCATTGAAGGGTATCAATTGTATTCACATTTCGTACACTGATGGTTTATTTCGACCAAGTACTCAGGCTAGTGATTCTCGGATGCAAAAAAAATCGCTTCGCTTCGCAACCCCCTCTATGGAAACCAAGAGTGATCAGCCTCAAAGTCCAGATTTTTGATTCTCCGAAGCTGACTAACGACACCCGACCCCGAGAACCATAGTAAGTATAATAGATGATTGTGTATTACAATCCACAAACAAGATTATGAGTACATAC
Organism: Hygrocybe punicea; assembly: GCA_963556145.1. Taxonomy (NCBI): domain Eukaryota; kingdom Fungi; phylum Basidiomycota; class Agaricomycetes; order Agaricales; family Hygrophoraceae; genus Hygrocybe; species Hygrocybe punicea. The sequence goes on from OY744465.1 coordinate 1,659,332, forward strand.
AGGAATGACTATAGGAAAGTGTTGTTGGAAACTCTGGTTATAGGCATAAGACTATAAATAGAGTACATACAGTGTCCTTTTTAAAAATACTAGGGAATGTATGCTAGAATATTCCTAAATGCTTACTAACAGTATTACTAATTAGTCCGGATAAGTCCTGCTTGAGTGGCAGATTCCACATAATTCCAATATGTAGGAGGGGTCAGAAGAAGCATGGGAAGTGGCAAAATGGGGGCAAAATGGAGTTGGACATGGTGGGATGCTCATACATGTTGAGGACAAAAGAGATGATGGAAATGGCATTTTGGGGGATGGTGGGATGCATCAAAATAGTGATTGTGGGGACATTTTTGGGGACTGCTGGTATGCAAATGTGGGGCATACATCAGGAATGGTATCCAGGGACAACAGAAAGGGCATAGGCAAAGGTGGCAGGCCAGAAATGAAGGCAGATTTCATTTCACACTCATGCCTTAGGCCATGGTTTTCATTGTAGACATGGGCCATGTTGTCGTTGTTGTTGTCAGAGCAGGATGTGAGGAATGGCAGGGGGATCTGCTCCACCATCTGCTCCCCCTTGACCCTCTTATGTCAGTGATATGAAATATGCAGCCATGCTTTGGAAAGCCTACACTAGTGTAGGAAAGGAAAGAGAAGGAATAGAAGTGTATGAGAAACTCAATAGAAGTGCTGTGATAATGCACAGCTTTCCCCCTTGGTCACTGTGATACACTGAGTAGATCTCTAAGTGTGGGGTGCGAGGACTGATCCAAGGGAGGCTTCGAGCTCTAGTGTGATGGGGGAAAGGGGGAATCCAATCTTTTTTTTATTTGTACTTGTTGTGCTACAATAAGTACATAACAAAAACTAACTAATAAAAATATGTAAAGTAAGGGAATCGGACCTCAGACACGCAGCATGCATATCAACGGAAACCCTCATATGGCCATTCCTAACTTTCCTATGACTCTTCCACATCCAGTGTACGTGCAAAACATCTGTGCACCACACACAACCTGCACAACTGATGCTGAGTTATGTGCGTGCAGCTTCGACATTCCGGGTCATTAGAGACATTGCATCTTGAGTGGTAACGATTCCGGAGTGGGATTCGGAGCGGAATCAACGTGACGGAACGGAATCGAGCAGAATCGACAATAGACAAATGGGAATGGATGGGGACGAAGTATAATATGAAGGGGATTCGGGTCCAGAGGATCCGGAGCCTCTACACCGAAGGCAGTCAATCTTAATATGAGAGAAGGCGATTGAGTTGCAAGTGGATATGAAATTTAAAGTCTACAGTACAAGCTGAAAGTAGACTACTTATATAGCGCAAGGAAAGACAGTGTGACTTAATTGAGTGATACTTGAATTGTCTTGATTTAAATTTCAAGATAATTTAAGTCACATTATTATTGCTGTTTGCATATATATTGGCAGCACAAATTTCCAAATTAGTATATGTAAAGTGGCCATAATGAACTTTTGAATTTTATCTCAACAAAGAAGGATCAGATGGCTTCACATTGTACAGCAAAATTTATCAGAAAATTATTCCCTAGATGCTTGTGAAGAAATTGAAAGGATTTGTCCTAGAAATAACATGTTAAGATAATACACTGAATTTTATGTCTTTTGAATTCTTTAGAAATTCTGAGTGCAACTCCACAGTCAATTATTGTTTGAGTGATCTTGGTATACTATTGCTGGTGTGCCAGCAATATTTTGGTATTACAACTGTTATCATACTATATATTTTGATAATTTAGTCAGTATATGATATAAGTATATTGTAAAGGCATATTATGGGAGGACATTGATGACACCAAAATACCACTGGCACATCAGAAATACTATACCAAGATCACTCAAGCAACAATTGACTGTGGAGTTGCACTCAGAATTGTTAAAGAATTCAAAAGACATAAAATTCAGTGTATTATCTTAACATGTTATTTCTTGGACAAATCATTTCAATTTCTTCATGAGAATCTAGAGAATAATTTTCTGATCAACTTTCCCATACAATGTGAGGCCATCTGATCATTCTTTGTTGAGATAAAATTCAAAAGTTCATTACAGCCACATTGCATATACCAATTTGGAAATTTGTGCCGTGCCAAAAAGCAATAATAAGTTAGAATAAGTAATATCAGGTTTTCCTGATGCATTGTCCCCAGCTTGAATAAGTAAACTAGTGTGCCATGGACCACTATCATTTTGCTGTAGTTTCAATACTATTGCCAGGATTTGTTGTCATCATATAGAGAACCCACAAGCTACGACAAAAATATTGCTGAGGCACTGTTCGGGGTCATTTCAGCCAGCCGAATGGTAATTGCTCGGCATCCTCTCGATTTGGAGCTAACTCCTCCCGATTTGGAGCTGATCATTCTCGATTTGCAGCTGATCACTCTCGGTTTCCATACCCTCTTCTTCTATATTGTTGCTATCTGGCATTCAGATAGCTCGTCTCGCACCAAGTCCACAAAAGGTGCTGTTCTCCTGCACATGTTTGGTAATGTGGTGGATCAACTTCTGACTCATGGCTTGGGGACTTTGTAGTATAGATGCAATAATCACTGTTACAGTTGTTTGTAGTGAGCTTGACACTTGTGGGAAATCTTTTGATCAATTAAAATAATGGACTTGGTGAAATTTTCTGTGCTCTACCTTGTATCTCATGAAGTACTGCATGGATTAACATGGTTACAGAGGGAAAGTTGTACTATTTCTTTAGGGCTATCTACTGCTATCATTATATTTGGACCATATTTTGTATTTGGTGACTTGTGGATGAAACAAAAGGTAAACCAGTACTTTTTGACACCCAAAGTGATATTGTCAAATTATGGCATCAAATGAACTCCTATGAAAAGAATTATAGGGAGAAATTTATTCATTTTTTCAAGGGCTAAAAGTACATATGTCATGTTTTTCTTTATTTTTGTCCTTTGAGCTCATAATCATGATTCTTGTGGCATTTCAACCCTAATGTGGACAAACATAGTACAGATGAAATATTGCCTCAAGGGACAAAAATAAAGACAAACACAGTATATATACTTTTAGCCCTTGAAAATTTGAATAAATTTCTCCCTACAATTCTTTTCATAGGAGTTCATTTGATGCCATAATTTGACAATATCATTCTGGGTGTCAAAAAGTACTGGTTTACCTTTTGTTTCATCCACAAGTCACCAAATACAAAATATGGTCCAAGTGTAATGATAGCAGTAGATAGCCCTAAAGAAATAGTACAACTTTCCCTCTGTAACCATGTTAATCCATGCAGTACTTCATGAGATACAAGGTAGAGCACAGAAATTTTCACCAAGTCCATATTATTTTAATTGATCAAAAAATTTCCTACAAGTGTCAAGCTCACTACAAATGACTGTAATAGCTCAAGCTCAACTGCCTAGTATACTGTCCACAAATAACACAATAAATGAACGAATAGAAGGGAGGATAATAATACAGACGATCATCCCGTTAGATGGGGGATGTCCCAATTCTTTTTCGGCAACAAGAAAATCTCGCGTTCCCCATAGAATGCCTGAAATACCCCAATGCCACACATCACCACTTTGCTCAAGATAGCCGCACCACAGGCAAGCGCTATCGGAATCCAACGCAGGGCTCTCCAGATTGCGGACTGTCTCTCTTTCAAATAGTTGGCAACGACAATGTAAACTGCTGCGCAAGCATACATGCCACCAGCGATCTTGCAAGCCATGAAAGTCATCGACTCATTGTCGGGGTTAGACGATCCTTTATATCCATAGAGGAACATGTACACGGGCCAAGCGAAAGTAAGGAGGATGGGGATGATCACGAGACATTCCTTCCAAGTGTTTCGTTTCTCGTGATCATCGTTTATTGCGTGGGAAGGTGGTGCAGAACCGGTGAAAACGATGTGCTGTCCCCATGCGGGTGCATTGAAAGAGGTCAAAATCCTTTCGGCGACAAAACAAGTGAGAGAGTACAGGCTGTAGAGCTCGATGACGGCAGGGAGGAAGTGATATACAAGGCGAAGGACGATATTGATGATAAGCCAGACGAGTTGAAGGGTAAGAATGACAGTGGTGGAGTCTGGAATACCGATGCCTTTGATTGTTTTATTGCCTGTGGGGAGCGACTGGAGGATGTCTTTGTAGATGTAAACGTCATTGATGTTGAGTTGGCGGTAACCCATGTCTTGGTCGGGTTTTTGGGAACACCATATGATGGTGGATGCGGTGCCCCCTCCTTTAGAAATGGGGAACGATCGCATGGAGGAGTTTGAGCTGGCAAGTGGGGCTGTGAACTCAGGACACGTAAATGACAGACGCTTCGATGGTATTAACCAGAAACACGCACAGTTGGGACTTCTGATACTGAAATGTAACTTTCCCTGTTGTATCGCCATAAGCTGCTGGCTCGTCGCCATAACATTCATACCACGCAACACATTCAAATAATGCGACCTATCGGCTTCCTCATCTAGAACCAATCGGAGTCCCAGTTCGGGGAAAAACAGGCGCAGCAGAAAATCAACAAGCCGCTTCCAAGACTTCCTAGAGGCTGTCATCCAGAGTGTTTTAGCAGCAGTAGTGAGGATGGGAACAAAAACGGTAAGTAAGAGCTGGGCAGACCCGCGTACGGCGGGGCGCGGGACGTTGAAGCATAACGCATTCCCGCCACAGTCAAAGAGAACGGTGACATTCGCCGCGGTTGCATTAAAAGTAGTACCAGGGAAGGGTGAGGTGACGGTTGGGGTTGGGGTTGAAGTAGGGAGCGGGATGGACGATGCAAACGTCGTAGTATTCGAAAAGAGTGTAGCCATTATTAGGAGAGGAACCGTGACAGAACGAAGGAGATCTAGCGGGATTTATTACTGCTGCATCGCCAGCTATAAGACGCACAGCAGTCGTACGGCACGGACGGGATCACACGATTACGTTAGGTGATAAAACTTTGTGCAGCGTCAATCACGGTGGCGTTCCTGGACCTCAATTTAGCACTTTGTTCAAGTTGCCTGACTTGAAGTGCCAGCCATTGCTAGGAGCAAACGACCAGCTGGCCAGGAAAATTGAGGAAATGTTAGGCAATCAGGGTAACGGGTCTACCAGCCTAGAGCATGTTCAAGTTGACTTAACTTGAAGTCGCCAGTTTTCAAGTTCACCCCCGAATAGTGGCGATACCTGCGATACCTGCGCAGGCGACCCGACATGTAGGAATCGGCCTCAAAACCCACACACTGCCTTGCCTTTGTATTACGGCGTCTAACTTTGCCATTTGCCGAGGCCTGTCAGGCTGTAACATAGATATGGTGCGTAAAGGCGTCATTTTACAACTTTGACAGCACAACCACAACAGCTTGAACCCATGCTTGAACCAATGCTTGGCACTGTAGCAAGCTCCGTAGACTGATTTGGCACTTTTACTTCAGATTGCATTGTAAGCAGTAAACCAAAGCTTTATCAAAACCCATGCTAGAAGAAAAGCGAAGCGTCCGTTATTGCCTTGTGTTTCACCTCAAGCGCTCGCCGAGGTCTGCCTTTCCCGCTGCGTGATCTCCCACCAGCGGACGGATTCAAGATCTTACGGAGCAAGAACCTAAGCACACCACCAGCATGAACATTATCCTTGGGAAAGAATTTCTTGTTCAATTTCGTGTACGTGCTCAGATCAAGCTCGGTTTCGAATATATGCACTGCCTCGCCGGTGTTGGGTATGTCGACGAGGTCGACGATGTTCACGTGGGTTCTCCGTACCGCCTTTTATGTATGTCGTCAGCGATCATGATGGCTATGCCACAGTGTATGTTGAAAATATGCTTACCTCCCGACACCCCTCCAGATCTTCCGGGACTGGAGAGATCTCCAGAACTCGACACAGATCCTGCCAACAACTGATATCTGCGAGATTTGTTCCATAGGTGGCGTTGAACTGCTTGGCCATCGCATCATTGAGAAGCTCTCGAGCGGTTTCCTTCTCCTTGTCCTCTTTGCCCCAATGAAAAAAATTGCACATGCGGCGGAACTCAGATGTCACGGAAGAGGATGGGTTGTAGGAGAATGAGGGATAGAGGGCAAAGAAGTCCTCGAAGTAATTTTGTGTGGTCTGGTGCTGGCCCGGGGGCCGACGTTGACCTCCTCGCGAGGATCGCTTGCTCTATTCCAGATTATTTGTTAGCGTACCATTATCAATGGTGTAAGCACATCGCGCACCCGTTGTCGTCCTCTCGATGGCATTTGTTTCTGAAGGGGAGGAGTGTGTGAGGATGCGTATCTGTTCTCATATTGCAAGTGACTCGTTAATAAACAATGTCACCTCGTTGCTTCCACGCTGTCCTCTTGACTTGGTATCCTTTTCCCAATCGCAAGAATCCCAGTCCTCATATAGTATGATCTGCGCCCGTCAATATCGAGCACACAATTAGCCACATACTGTGACCTGTGAATATTTCATTCAAAACGAGTGACAAACAACAAATGTCAGAATCAGGAATAAACGTTTGTTTCAGAAGAGTCCACATCCTTGTTGTTGTAGAGCCTTATTACCAGAGCATAAACCAGCCGAGAGCGCTTGTCGACACCACCAATGCCAGTAAACCAGCGTTGGACCACGGCTGCACGCCCATGGCGCCACCATGACCTTTACCACCGGACGGAGGAGATGTGACCAAGAGAGATGGACATTGCGGGGCTACTAACGTCTGGCCGTAGTTCTTCGCAACCCAAAGAACCACGCCATTCGTCCAGCCAAAGCCAGCCTTATCAAAGTGATGTAAATCAAAAGTAAATAAACATGCAGGTGAAGGGTGGCGCTTACCTGTACGGTATACTCGCCGCCTCTTCCAGCAGAGTCAATATCGGCAACCGAGAATTTCTCAAACATCTGCCAAAAGGGGGCTGTATCAGATAGTGAAGCTTCAACACGAGAAATCTATAACGTACGTTACCGGTGTTGTTGATGCTCTGCGTGACATTCAGCTCTGCGTCCGACAGCCTTGGCAATATCGACGGGATCGATCCCCCCGTCGCATGCCTTCAGTCCCAGTTGTAAAATCAGCTCCTTGTCATGACTCACAGGTGACCGGTGACGGGAAATAACACACCAGCTGCATAGAGCACTTGCAAAGTACCTATTTGCCAACTGCCTCCCTAGCACTTGCGCCCAGCCCTCTTCGGCTGACCCATTACCGCCATTGACCACCGTCCCGTTCAACTTGTTGATATCCGTACCAGGGCCTGAGTGAGTGGCATTCTGGGTCTTGCTCAATGGCTGATCGGGCAGCTGATCTTCAGTCATGGCGAGCTGTCCCGCGGGGATAAGGCTGAATGTGTTCTGGTCTCCAGAAGGCGTGGGGACCCCAGCAGAAGTGACATTTGAAGGGAGTGCGCGGAGTGCTTGTAGGGCAATATATTGATGCGGAGGCCATGCATTGGGGGCGTCCCTGGATAGTTTGCATTCCAACGTCAGCATTTCTACTTCCCCGGTGGGAAGTATGATCAAGCAAACCATTGTAATCCCGTGGTCAAGAATGTCGTGGGAAATGTCCCGTTATACCGATTTAATACCATGTTTAAGCTCGCGAAGAATCCAAATGCCTTGTCGCTGCTACTGAGCACCTCGGAAGGGATGATACCGTTCCACAGGGGATAATATGTAGCCGCAGTGTATAGGCTGCTCCGAGCTTGGGAAGTTAGGTTAAAGTCATAGAACGCTAGCTTCGTGGGATCCCAGAAGAGATCAAGGATGCCCTCGCGAATGGAAGCCGCAGTAGCAAGATGTTTCGAAGCTGATGTGCTAGACTTAACCGGAGAAGAAGTGTAAAGATCGGCGAGGATAGTGTGAGACTTGTCTTGGAGTGGGAATAAGAAGTTATGGGTTCTCCATTACAGTTGAAAGCTTACAAAGAATACTATTCAAGCAGATCGGAATGGTCTTCCGGACGTTCAACGACCGCAGACCGGCCGGACCGACAGCGAGTGGCTGTGCAAGCCAACGTGAGCTGTAATCCCAGCCTTTCGGAGAGTATTAGCTTCCAGGGTAACCAGGACTACCAAATAAAATACCAGTCTCAGCCCCACTGGCCAGTTCGCTGTATAGATCAGAGCGTTGGCTCTCATTTAATGGAGTGGTCAAGGTAGGGTCATTGGCTGTCAAATAATCTGCATACCGACTGTTGTGAGGCCCGCATGGTAGAACGTGAGTAGTAAACTTTGGCTGACCTATGAGATATGATTCAGGACGCGGGGCACTATTGGTCACCGAGTAATGTGCCATCTGGTACGTCTTGTTCGTGAATGGGCTGGTGACATTCACAGTGCGATGGTTTTGCCACCAAGTCAATTCAGCCTAGAAAATGCCTTCAGAAAAGACAAAACTTATCCAAGTGACCAATCAACCTACCTCGGCCAAAGGTAAAGCACGCGCAAGAATGGCCGTGTCATTGGTCGCTGCGATGTAGTTTGACAGCATCTGATACGTATACAAGTGAGCGAGTGCGAGAGAGGCCAAAAAGAAGTGTTACAGACATGGATAAACATCGGAGGCTGTGATCGATTTAAATCTGTTGACAGTGTGTATATATATAAGAATTGAACAAGAAAAACGAACAGCACAGCCGTACTTACAGTAAATCCGCCCCCCGTTTGGAATAAATCCAATGTGTTCAATCTCATCCATGAAATTTTGGAGAGTAGCGTTCGCAACGTCGTATAGTTCCGACTGTATTAGACCTTCGACAATCCAATAACTGTCCCAGTAATCTAGATGACGACCGATAAATTTGAATTTCAGCCCAAAAACTTTCGGCTCACATTGTTCTCGGAAGCGTCCACCTGGGACCACAAAAGTGTGATTCAGTGGGATCAAAGAACTTTCACATGCCCTGCCACCAGTACAGAGGGCGGAATCATTGGTGGCCCTGATCAGTTGTGCCCAGAATCCATGAACTGTCTGAGTGAAGGCCTTCAGCAGTGGGTCCGGAACGCTGCCCAAGAGTGCTGGCTGAGAGTTGAAATTCGGGAACTGCAGGGCCTCGAGCTCACGTCCTTCACCGTCGAAATCGGCTAGGAAGAAATTCTCGACACTGCCTTCCGTGATGTTGCTTCCGAGAGCGGCGAAATCGGCCAAAACTTGTGCGGAAGCCTTATTCGTGGGCTTGTCTACAATGGTTTTAGGGTCGTCATAGAGTCGAGCGATATTGACTGTTTGGAGTAGCTATGCATATCGACCGCATAAGGCTTTCTAGTTGAGAAACCATGATGATATCAACACTCACCGCTCCGGCACAGAAGATTTCGCTTGGACACCATGCTTGAGCAGGAGGCAAGGGAACTTGGGAAGGCAAAGCAGCAGTAGGTGCAGCAGATGGACTCGCCACGGCTGTAGAGACAGAGATAGTTGACGCGATGGGCGATGTCGCGGTGGTGGACGAAGCGGCTTGCACCGTCAAAAGGAGGCATGACAATGCCACTAGCCTGAGGATGGACAACATCATGGCGAGGTTTCGCTCCAGATATCGCAGTTCCAACGTCGAGTACTCCCGTGCCCGTGCTTGAAGAGGTGAAAGCGAATAACGGGACAGCCTCGAGCTCTACTTATATATTATTTAAGAAGCCAAGCGTCATCAGCGTCCGTCAGGAGCATCAATCAGAACTTATAGTCAAGGGACTCTGCGGAGCCACGACGGGGGTATAGTAGCGTCATACTCAGGTATCAGGTGGGTGGAAATGAACGTGTCGACAAATAAGCCTGTGGATCACGGCATATCACCGCCATTCACATGGATTTTATTCAGGAAACGTTGTTTTTTCAATGATTGTAACAACCGAGAGCTGTAATCACAATAAAATGCTACGAACCTGATCATGAACTGAGCCTGTCACACCAGCTTCAGTGATGGCTGATCAATGCATTCCCGAGCAAGAGAAAGCATGAGGACTCATCGACAACATCGCTTGGTCACAGAAATCAAAAAGCATTGCACAACAACGGGGAAAAGGGGGCAATATCATTACATCTCATGAGACGGATCGAATGGTGAACTCACGTCACATCTGCCTGTACCGCCTGTTATCAGCAGTGCAAAATACTCGCTTCTTCGTCAATTGAGGGTTAAAAAAATTAAAATGAAACGGCGTCCACCGAGACCGCAACGCACCTGCTCTCTCTTGGCGAAAAATAAGGGGTGAAGAAAGAGAAAGCACTCTCCGCTCTCGCGATCATTCGACCATCATTTTCTCCGTATGCAGACCTTCGCCATACGCCATGCTTTCAAAGATCACTTGCCTCCAAACACTAATGGTTAGTCCGACTGCTTCCTCTTCCAACACCTGTGATGAAATCAGTGGATTGCCTTACAAGTCATGAAAATCACGTACCGGTTCCAAACCCTCCACGAGCTTTTGCGGACCTTTGTGGTCTTTGAGATGTTCCAGGACAAACATCACCAGATCGTCGTCCTCCAACTCGCCCAAGTACTTCATCATTTGACGCTTTACCAAGGGTTCCAATTTTCGGTCGATCATGAGCTGAAAACGCCGTGTTATTAATGTCCAGCCAAACCAAATAATATTCGAAGAACATACATCAGTTAGACCATCCCATCGGACTTTTGCCTTGAATAAAGTCTCTCTGTCGAACGGAACTGACGACCTGATTCTCTCCAGCCTCTCTTTCGCCTTCTCTCCGCTCTCCGCCGCGCTGAAGTCAAGTTTGACAAGAGGCGTCTTCCTCTTCTTAATCCCCTCCTCCTCGTCCTCCTCTTGTCCAAATACAGTGGTTTTCTCTTTCGTTGTTGACTCTGTCTTGGGCAACGCAGGTAGTGATACGTTCAGTCGCACCGGAGCTCCGTCATCAAGAAGTAAACCAGCTTTGCGTTGTTCATCCGCAAGTGCCTGCATCTCGTCCATTTGTCGAGCCAGGAACAACTCAGACTCCCGCCGCAGGTTCTCGGCTTCGCGCTCTTCGAATAAGCGCGATTCAGCATCTGCCGTTTCTTCCCCGGCAAGCCGGCGGGCGCGAAGATGACGCCACCGAGCTCTGCCCAAAGAATGAGACAAAGAAATGAAGAGGAGAAATTTGAAGTTACCGGTCGACATAGAAAGTTTCGTCACTTTCATCATCATCCCAAATGTCCAGACGCGAGCGCATTTCGATGCGGTCTCGTTCCTCCGCCTCCTTCATAGCTCGTTCTCGTGCGATAGTCCGCTCGATAGCTTGTATGCGGGTTCGTTCCCGAGGCTCATATCGACGTTCACGCTACATGAAAAAGGATAACTTGTCAATTTTCTGGAACCATGGCTTGTTTCACTAACATCCCTGAATGAAACCTCCTCGTCTCGTCTTCTGGTTTCCTTACGCTCGGACTCGAGCTCTTCGTCCGTTTTCGTCGCTTTTCCTGCTAGCTGCCGCTCATCGTCCAGCGAACCCGTCGATGCCACATGATCTGCTTTTACAAATCCAACGGGCTTGCTGTAACCCTGTGCTCCTTTTCCATATCCCTGTTGGCCAGTCGGTCCCTTGTTTGGTGTCTGCGGGGACTCTTGGGCCCGTTGTTGTTGGTTCTGAGGCTTCCCCCACTCCCTGACCTTTGGGCCACTGGGTGCTCCGATAACCGATGGTATACTTTCCCGTACATCTCGCATCTTCTCACGTTCTCTTTTCGCCGCCCGTTCGCGAAACTGGGCGATCTCAGAGATAACCAGACCACGTTGCGTTTCGGGAAGGTCGGCTTCTTGTAAATCGTGCAAGTGCGGCGGAATAACGTATTTTTCCTTATCTATGAGGCCGCTGTTGGCTGCATCTTGTGATACCCGATTAATATCTGCGACGAGTTCGTCCACTTTCGCTTTAGATTGTTGAATTTGTGTTTCATCAGCCTAGCAGGAAATGAGGCTGACGAAATAATTGTGGAAGGGCGGAGAGGCATACCTCGGTTCTCATACGTTGGGATTGATATATATCTAAAAATGCGCGTGTTTTCTCGTCTGCTTTCACCTGCGTTTTGAAGTAGGCGGGCAATTAGTGGGAAAGGAAAGACAACATCAGACGCACCAGCAGTTTCTTGTTGGCACAGCCGTCCTCTAATGCCGGTAGTTCCACGCCATTCAAGAGTGCAAGAGCACGCAACGCCCCGTCTGGCTCCTGATATTCTGCAAAGCCAAAGCCTTGGGGTTTATTTGCAGGAGTGATGAGACGCTTGAAGGAGGAAATCGGGCCGCATGCCTGGAATAACTCGGTTACGGCAGGGAACAGGGAACAAGGCCCACGACTCACGGTGAGGAGTTGGTTGAGAAAAGCATCGGTGATGCCACCTGATATTGATCCGACGAAAAGACTGGTTTGTTTTTGGGCTTGAGGAGGAACAAAAAGCTGATGCATTTGTTGCTGCTGTGCGAGAGCCGATATTGAGGGACCTTGGCCGTATGATGGCAGAGGTGGACGCAGACCAAGTCCTAACCGGTTAGGTTGCATTTTAAGCAAAGTTGAATTTTTTTCAAATTTGTGGACTTTGATGTTGATGTTAGTTCTTGAGCTGTAACAGGATGAAGTCAGCGAGACGGACAACAATAAGACAAATGCGCACACAGCAAAGAACGGGATATATGGAAATATTAGTGGATGAGGACTATGAGTATGGAGCGCTGTAGAGACAGCGGGAAGTCCGCAAGCGGAGAAAGCGGAGTCAAGACTCAAAAGCCATCTTCATAACACTCAAGCGCTCAAGCTCAAGGCTGGAATGGTTCTGTTCTTCACATCGACTGGTGCGTACTGCGTGAACGCCATGAAAACATTGAGTTTTACCCTTGTTCGATAGCGGTGGACCCACCAGTTACCATCTACATGGGCCGAGACAAGGTGGAAAGTAAAGTAACTGTTAAGATTCCCTGACGATGACCACCTCAACAACGGATTTGTTAGATGAAGACTTGATTAAATACGCATGGCCTCAGGATGTGTGGTTCCACGTCGACAAACTCTCCTCCGCTCACGTATACCTACGCATGCCGGACTCCATTTCGTCCTGGGAGAATATCCCGGAGAGTCTGATCACAGACTGTGCGCAATTGGTCAAGGCAAATTCTATCGAGGGTACGTGCGCTTGATGCGTTATAGCGAGCCATCACGGATTGCCTATAGGTAACAAGAAGGATAATTTGACGGTTATTTATACACCGGGTGATAATTTGAAGGTATGTCAAAGAGTTGACTTCGAAATGGACTACGGTTTTTCTTACGTGAGGCTTAGAAAACAGGAGATATGGCTGTTGGTCAAGTCTCTTTTCACAACGATAAGAAGGTGTGAATTTTCAGCAATGATCTGACTAGACTCATTAATAGTCATTATCACCCTAAAGGTCAAAAGAGGTGATTGGTCGTGAGCGTCCGCCTCTCGCGCATTGCTAAATCTCACCATAATAGTGCACGTGGAGAAGCGGGAGAATTCGATTGTCAACCGTCTAAACAAGACAAAGATCGAGCGAGTAGTGGATCACGAACAAGAAAAAGTTGACAGGATAAAGCATGAGACTGCCATCCGTAGAGCCGCCGCTGCCGCGAAGGTGAGCTATGGTTCCATCGCCGTGACTATCGCGAACGATCGTTCTGCACCTGGTAGAAAAAAGCGGACGTGGAACTTGCACGCACCCGAGAAGCTGAAAAGGCTGCGAGATCCTACGATTCGTTGTTCGATGTGGAAGTGGAGGAAGACCCCAATGAACCTAGGAAGACTGGTCGGGAATTAGAGGAGGACTTTATGTGAATGTCGAGGCGAGACCTAGAACGCGTGTAAGAGTTCGGTATGGATAAATGGATTCAAAGGTGATTGTCTTGTTCAACAGTCGCTAGCTATGGACAACGATGGACATCTAACAAGCCAGATCTGCAGGACCCTTCTCGAAACCGACGACGCTGTTAATAATGGGTACTAAATCATTAAATTCTCACACCCCCGTTCATTGTCGGATCGAGCAAAGTTCTGCAGGTCTGCAGGTCTATATGTTAGCATCGAATTTTACTTAAAATTCCCGTTCTCCGAATTTGGTCATTTGAGATGATCGCTGCTGATCCGAGTCCACAACTATGAGTGTCCAATTCAGAGTTCCCTCCGACTCAGACCTATACCCTGAGGCTGACCCCCAATGCGACTCTTCATCGGGGGACGAGGATTATCAAAGCTGGGACGATTGGGTGTCTGATTCCACTCCCCAAACTTGCCATTCTTTATTCGAAGATAAAGTGTTTCCATCTGTGAAGGAAGCTTTATCTTACGATAAGGCGACTCATGCATTTGATCTGTATGGGATATTCGCCAAATTTTGTTCGTGGTGTTGTTCCCTTCACCGTGATGATATTCATTTTGGTTGACTTCCGTTCGCTCACCACAGCCCTCGATGTGCATCAGCGCATTCGACTCGTAAATTTCATCCGGAAAAATGTGCTACCCAGCTTTCTGAGGGGTAAGATGTCGTTCTAACTGATCTATCTAGAAGCCTTCTTCTGCAGATATTGCGTCTCTGAACGGATCAGAGCCATTTTTCTCTTCGGATGAATATCTTCTACCAGCGCTAGAGGATGACGCCCTGCTTCGTGAGCTCTAAGCTTTGGTATTATCGTCTGACTCTACGAATTGATTCCTTCTCAAATCAGTCGTTGCACTCAACGATGGGTCTGATTCTGATTCTGACGAGGCAGAGACAGGCCGTACACCCGATCCTAATCATCGGATTCGTGTATTAGAAAAGAAGTTGGCCGATGTAAAGAAAGAATTATCTGATTACCGCGCTTTCGTCAGTGAGAGACTCAACTTGACTAGTCTCAGGGACCCGGAAGCAATCAATGACGCCGGTCCTTCCGGGGCTATTTCGACCCCTGTTCGCGATGACGATTCGCATTACTTCCGACACTACGATGACCACGGTGTGTCTCGACGTGTCTGTTTTCTTTCTCTCTTTCGAGTTCTATATCCCTCTTGCAGATATCCATGCAGTGATGATACAAGATAAAGTCCGCACTTCAACGTATGCATCATTCATTTTGATGAACCCGTCCATTTTCCGTGATGCCGTGGTTTTGGATGTTGGGTGCGGGACTGGGATACTCTCCCTCTTTGCGGCAAGAGGTGGCGCGAAACGCGTACTGGCCGTAGATGCAAGTGATATTGTTGACAAAGCCGAAAAAATCGTCAAAGCCAACGGATTCGACGATATAATCACGTATGTTTCTTCTTCTTCTTCTTTGCATCTAGTTAGCTGCCTCGGCCTAACTCCATCTTTGAAACGTAGTGTCATCCGCGGAAAGGTAGAAGATATAACCTTGCCAGACGGAATTCCCCACGTCGATATCATCATCTCGGAATGGATGGGCTACGCTCTCTTATACGAGTCCATGCTCGACTCCGTCTTGCATGCACGAGATCGTTTCCTTCGACCGGATGGAGGACTCATGGCTCCCAGCCAGTGCAAGGTAATGCTCGGTTTGTGTGATGCCAGTGAAATCTTCAAGGAACGGGTGGACTTCTGGCACGATATATACGGTGCGTCCGTTGATCGACGATGTGTGTATTTTTCATGCATTATCAGGTTTTGATCTCTCCGTTATGACTGAGAATCTGTATGACGAGGCGGTTGTGGATGTCGTCGGACCTGACACTATGCTAAGTGATCCTTGCGTTGTCAAGGTAGATACATCATCTATATCATCTTATCAAGGTCTAACTTAAGCGCCTCATACCGTTCTCAGGATCTACACATAGGAGACATCACTACACGCCAGCTTGATTTTGCTTCGCCCTTCACCCTTGTTTCAACGGCGGAACGACGAACAAAGGTTTCTGCCTTTGTTTTGTATTTCGACACTTTCTTCACCTTGACAGGCCAACCTGTACCGCCAGGAACGGAGGCCCATGTGATCAAAACTAGCGACGTTACGTTGGCGGAGGTATGGCCTGTTGGCGGTAAACGTCCTCCACAGCGCAGAAAGAGCAGCCAATTTAGTGAGGTGGACAAAATCACTAGTTTCAGCACTGGACCCAAAAGCATCCCAACGCATTGGAAACAGACGCTTTTCTTGCTTCGCGAACCAATCGTCGTGGTGGAAGGTTTGTCCACCACTATAAATGATGTTTGTAGCCTAATTGTAGTGTGTTCATTCTGTCAGGAACGATTGTGTCTGGAATGTTTCACTGTCGTAAAAGCCAGACGAACACACGAGAGCTAGATGTCGAGATTCATTATGCTGTGAGCCAGTCCGTGGAGGCAAAGGTAGGAAGAGGTGATGTAACAGTGCAGATGTACAAAGTACGGTAGGCACCAGAATATGTAAGTATGTATCAGAATATATAGTAAGTTACAGTTGGTTACTAGTGCTCGAGCGTCAACACTTACTGGTGAACGAGGTAATGGATATCGAGCTTTATATGATGGTCAAGCACAAATTGTCTCAGAATGGGCCAAATGGCACTGTGATAGAAGATTCGCCTCAAATCATCGGAATGTCTTAAGATGCAAGGCTGGCGGTGGTGTACTAGTGAGGACTGATACAAGGAGGCCGAGTGAAGCTGCGCGGGGCGGTCTGTTGATGATTCAAAGGGTGAGAGGCGCTAGCTCGGCTGGTTTGAGCATAAAGCAAACCATTGATGACGAGAGACTATCATTGGCACCTTCATGGACACCATCCGTTCGTCTTCCAGCACGAAGTACGTTCAGTAATACAAACCATCCCGTCGCCATCGCGTCACGGCCCTTATTAATGATCCTTGAGCGGATTCCATCCGGAAATATGGCGTGGCGGGGGTTTGGCTGCGCAATGTCCCCGCTTCGGTCCAATCTGTTCTTCTGATACGTCCTAGCCGACATCTAGCCAATGACGTGGTAATCGATGGCCAATACCGGCATCAAGGGCAGAATTCACGATACACCTGTTCGCAGTACCACACAGGGTGCATGGTAGCATACTATATAATGCAGTATGTTAAATTTATTGGACAAGTATAGGCATCAGAAGAGTTACATGTAGCACAAAAAGCACAAAAAGCCATAAGCTGGGCCAGCTTATATTAGCGGGGTCGATCCACTATTAAAAGCTGGGGCCCGCTTATTTGAAGACACTAAAAGCACGAATAGGTCAATAAGCTAGGTGTCTTTTGTGGAAGCACCATGTACTTTTTAATTTCAAGGTAGGCTTTTCGTCACTTCAGTAGGGGGTATCAAAACAGCTTATATTATTTGCAGCAGGGGGGCACAGGGAGGCACAGGAATACGAAGCATGTAACTACGGCAGACAGATGGAGACGAGACGGCGCATTTTGCGCGGCGGAGTTGCCAATCGTGATTAGGCTGCACAAATATGTCAGTACCTGTATGAACTTAGCCCGGGAACACTCACCTGCTTCGCCATCGGAATCTGACTGGACTAGTAAAAATCCATCATTTTCACTGGTATTGCCAGACATGGGCTCGCCTGAGGACTCGCTCTGGGTGTCGAAGGCAAATTGCCTTGCCACCGTTATGATCTCAAACCACTGTTTCAAATCCAAAAAGCTCGAGCAACCTAGGGCAGCTATGAGTTAGGACCCAACCGAATAGGTTATTAGCTTTCTTACTGCTTGGATCGATAAACCGAGGGCGCCTACTGGCTGCGCATCCCAATAGTAGCAGTCTGTCGAGTACTTTGTGTCCTTGAGATGCGAGGAGAGAGTGTAAGTTATAACGTCAGTTTGGAAGAGCTAGAAAACAAATAAGTCAGTGGTCAGCATCCGTTCACCTCAACGCACTGTCCATGGCATGGTGCTGGGGCTGCTGACACGGTTGTCACCTGCCAGCACCAACTTGGTGCTGTGCTAGCATCGTCATTGCTGGTGTTGATGCTGTGCTGGGGCTCCAGTGCTGGTTTTGGCCACCGGTGTTGGTGCTGTCGCAGGTGTCTGTGTTGATGTTGGGCTGGTACTGGTGTGGCTGCCGGCACCACTCTCCTAGTGTCAGTGTACACGCTAGTGCTAGAGTTGAAACTTGTCCTTACCTTGTTGAGGTCGCTGCCATTTTTACTGCCGTATCCCTGCTGTTGTCGTTCCGTCGTTTTCGTTGCCCTCGCCATCTTCATCGTCCTTGCCGTTGCCACTGCCCTGCCCTGAAAATGAAATTTGGCACTGTACCACACTGCTACTTACTAGTGTCGGTCCAAGGTTCAACGGGTGTTCATGTTGGTGCTAAGGCAAAGTTGAACATGGACCAAACAAAGGTAAAGTATGGACTTCGCTGATTTTTTTGACATCACTCCAACTCCGCCGTCATGCTCTCCCTTTTCCTCTCATGCTATCCCTCTCATGCTCTCCCTCTCCACACTTGCCAACATCCCCACACTTGACTCACCCACGACATCACGAACAACCCAATATGGAATAGCACAAAGGTGAGTGTTATTATCATTTTTATCTACCGTTATTATTTGATATTATACAGGTCATTTGTAACTATTGCAACGAAACAAGGGCTGAAATGAAGACACAACCAAACGTGAATGGCTGCGAAGAGGACGACCCAACAACGGTAACGGCGATGGCAGCAGAGGCCAAAGTGAAGTGAGACCGGGGGAGTGGTGCACCCACCCCGGTCGCCAGGTGAGTTCTCTCCTGTGCCCATGCGCGAAGACACTCACCCCCAATGCCACCTCGCATCCACATGGCATTGCTTCAATTGACGCATGTCCCGCGCCACGAGGTCAATGGTGGGTATGGGCGTGTGTATGAAGGGGCAGGCCTGCAAGTATGCATCGGCAGACACGCGAACTATGGTTTCTCGTGGGTACGAGTACAGATTGCGCCCAGAATACCTGTGTCATTAGCAACGGTACTGATTCTAATGCACACTCGTCACAGTAGTTTTGCAGATATAACATTACATATATATAAGAATAGGCTGCCGGAATAAAAAAAAAGCCTAGTCAGAAAAGCAGAAGATGGAATGAAAAAGGAGAAAGCACTGAAAAGCACTGAAAAGTTCTGGGCTAAAAGCGCAAGTTCGAGCAAAAAAGGTAAAAGCTTATTTAAGCATATGTAAATCTACTGATGCTACTAAATATTGTTATCATATGGTTGCACACAGTATTCAAAGAGTATTCAATATTATGATTCAATATTTCGAAACAAAGTACATTACCAGTATTGAATGGCAATTTTACAATACTACTTCAATAATTTCAGTAAATGTCTTGTTATTCAAGCAGTATTCTAAAAGTGTCATTCAATACTAGTAATTTACTTTGTCTCAAAATATTGAATCATCATTTTGAATACTCTTTGAATACTGTGTGCAACAATATGATAACAATATTCAGTATACTTGTCCAATAAATTCAACATGCTTCATTACACAGTATGCTACCATGCACCCTGTGCCAGTCAATGTTGACAAAAGAGTTGAGGGAGGAATGACAGCACAAATTTCAGGGTCGTCGACAATGAGTCAAAGGTTGCTGATTTCCAGAAAGAATTGAAGTTGGTACAAGCCGCAACTTGAAGAATGTTCGTCTAAGAGACTTGTGAACATAGATTCGAATCGGGGGGACTAATGACTCTTGAATATGTTTGGCACCCCGATGATGTTATGCGTACAGTGTCCACCACCTTGGCACAAAATAGACCAGAGTGAGGGGATTGTTTGACGACAAGTTCTGTAGTGATTTTGTGTAAACCGCCGAGAGTTGCTTCTCATTAATTTTGAGAAATTCCGAGGGCTCTCAAGGATGTGATGCGATATCCAGCCCACGACGAGTGTGGTGAGATGGAATGAACGGAGCCTGAAAATGAACGGAAGTAAGGGCTATTGATCAGGTGGGGAACAGACATTATTTGACGTACCACGATTGCCTGGAAAAGGTAGATTAGGAATTTCAGGCAAGTCACAGATAGCAATCCCTTGCCAAGAGCATGGAGCGTACTGTACTATTCCTAGCACTGAGTTTGAAAATGGGTAGGTTTTTGAAAACTCGATACAGAGACTCGCTCCTTGGAATTTCGGCCTCTGGGATGCTCGGAAAAAACACCGACAGCATCCATTTGTATACCCGTAAATTTTGTTTGAAAAAAATCCTCGAGGATTTGATGATATTACATGAACAATAGTCAAAAAACTGACTGTCAGGGGAAAAACAGAACCAGAACTCATATTGACCTAAATAATTATTTAAAAAATTATATTCATGATATGTATGGCCAAGGCGACCTCAATACCAAAATTTGTGACCAGACAATGACTGTATGCAGCTGAACAGAGATTTTGACAAGAGTGTGACAATCTCGGCTCAGCGGAGCTAGTGCGGAGTTGATGTCATTAATATTGTCTCGTGCTTCAGTTGCGTTGTGTCAACACAATTTATTGTTGATTAAAATTTCTTCTCTGTGCCCCCCCCCTCCTAGCTGGATGATGGCATGCCTTCTACGGAGTTTTTTGCCTTCAAAAGTTTCTCAAAGTCTAAAAGGGAACAGATCATCCAAGAAGGAGTCAAACTCTATCGGATACAACAGAAACCTAATTTCTCTGCTATCAAACAGTTTCTCAACAGAAAATATAAAACAGACATTTGTCTTGGTACTATTCATAATCGAGCTTCTGGCCAACATCAGGACACTAGGACTGGTCATGCAATTAGTGTTGCCACGGCGCGGTCCGGCTCGGCTCGGCTACGGCTAACAACGGCTAACCCATATATGGGTTGTTAGCCGGACCGGACCGTTGTGGCAACGGCTAAACCGTGGCTAGCCATCCAAAAAAGGAAATTAACAGCAGACTGCCTAACGACCACTGTCAAGGTTGAATATCACCACCAATCTCACCACACCATGCCTGACGCCAACAGCCATGGCCACACCAGCTCGCGACAACGCTGGCTGACCCCAAACAAAGGCCACAGCACCCCAACGGCAACCAGCAGAGGGGCGAGGAATGAAGCGGCAACGGAAGCCGTTATGTCTTTTCTTGAATCCTTGTTTTTTTTTTTACTACCAACTTATTTCTGATTACAGCACAAATGATTTCGAGGCAACAGCAGCCCGGACAGCAGCAGCGATGACCAATGATGGCGATGGCAACAGCGGCAACGATGGCAACAGCAGTGCCAGCAGCAACGACAAGCGATGCGTGCCAGTCCCAGACGTAGCGGAAGGTCGTGCACCCACCTCTGAGTTTTTTTTCTTACTTTTACTAATGAAGATCCGCCTAGCTATGCACAACAACAACATGGCCGCATCCCAATGCCCTGCAACCAGACAATTACAATCATCACAAAGCCTGTACAGCCTACTCCCACCCTCCCAATCTGCATTCGTCTCCCCCACGCAGCTTCCACACCATGGTCCGCAGCACTACCACCACCATCAGCAACACAGCACCTCATAAACGGTCGCCGTCCGATGTCTCCACTCGCCCCTGCACACGCCCCTCCCACCGTGCATGGCTTTCCTGCGCTCCAAGCCTGAGCCAGACTTCTACCGCAAAGCCATACCTGCCCACATGCGCTGTTCGCCGGAGGGGCAGAAAATCCTCATCATGGGCGCGCGTCTGGCCGTGTCCATCTGGTGCCCTTGCTGAGTGAGTTGTTTCTTTCAGGCTGTTGTTGGGGAGGATATCGAGTGGGAGGGGGGCACTGTTGTCTCATTGTTTTGAGAGTAGGTTCGTGTCAGATTGTATGGGCTACCCGCTACTGATTCAGGATGGTTCGTATACAGCACGTATGCCGGCGGATGTTGATGAGCAGGCATTTCCGCCTGGATCCAGTGTGCTCCCGAGGCTAGACATGTCTGGATATGTGGACATGGACGGCTTGGACTTGGGCAGGGGCATGGGCATGGAGGAGGATTTGGGGAACGAGGGAAGGGGAACGAAGATGAGAAGTCCCCACCCCTCTCCCGTAGCCCTACCCCACTGCCTCCCTGAGCCAACCACCACCTCGCGAATGGGTACGGCCGTGTCAATTGATGCGTGCATGGCATTCGCGAGGTGAACACAAGGACCATAATGACGATGACAGCCGACAAGGCCAATGACGATGGACAGGGCAGGAGCAACAGAAAGGAAATGAGGATGAGTCTGCCCCTCTCCCTGCTGCCCGGCCCACCCTGCAAATATATATAGCCACGTCAATTGACCTGTGCGCCGCACTCACCCTTTCACAGGTGCCTCGGAAGGTGCATATAAGTAGGTATATTTCATTTTTTTCATATACATGTACATAAAAGTAGGCTATGTGGAGATGCACAAAAAGAAAAAGAAAAAACAGGTGCACATATCAGTGATCAACACCTGAAAAACTCGCGAAATGCGGCCGTACATGTTAGTGAGGTGTGGGAGGCAACAGACGGGTTATCCAAGTGACGTTGAAGCCAGCAAACAGGCTGGATACCTAAATTTCATAATTTGGGTATTTGGTAATGGCTAATAACGGCTAGCCGTGGCTAAGCTGAGGTTTAACCGTTAGCTGAGTGAACAGCTCGGCTTGGCTAATTATGGTCTGGCTCCAATGGCTAACGGTTTCGGACCGAGCCATGGCAACACTACATGCAATACAGTAGCTCCTTTCACCTGTGCAGGATAATGTGCTTGTTGAATGGATCATCCATCTCTCAGACACCAGTCATTGCATTAGCAAACGATCAGTCCAAAAAAAGGCAGAATTGCTTTGTGGACGACGACCAGGTCAAACCTGGGTTCACATTTTCCTTTCACGCCATCCTGAGGTCATTCTTGGCAAACCATCAGGTCTCGATCTGAAACGGGCACAAGCATTCAATCGGCCAACCATTGCTCGTCATTTTGACCTTCTGGAATCGATCATCAAGAAGCACGATATCCCCATCGAGAATATTTACAATATGGATGAAAAAGGTGTTCAACGAGGGGGTGGTCGCAAAGCCCAGGCCCAAAAAGACCTCATTTCCTGTACTAAGTGCCCAAAATACAAACTCTGGAGTGCAAATCTTGAGCTTGTCACAATTGTGGAATGTGTTGCTGCAGACGGAGGATCAATTTCGCCAGGAATCATTTTTGAAGGAAAACAACAGTATGAACAGGCATGGTTTGAGGTTGATCCTAAGATATCATATGTTTCAAATGTTTTGTGTGAGCCTTTCTAAGATATACTATTAACTAGCATCGGACTCTCCGACAATAGATGGACAAGTGACTTCCATTGTTATAATTGGTTCAAAGATAATTTTATTCTCCAAGCCGAAGCACGCAACATCTCCGGCAAACCTATTCTTCTTATCTATGATGGCCATGGCTCACATGAGAGGTACAATCTCCTCCGTCTCACCCAAGAACATAACATCATACTGTTTTCCCTTCCCCCACACACCACCCACAAACTCCAGCCCTTGGATGTCAGTGTCTTTGGTCCCTTTGCATGGGCATGGGTTGAAAGATGTGATGAATATATGGAGGAGTATCTGGAAGAGATTCCGAGAGATCAGTTTGTTAAACACTATGGATGTGCAACAACAAACTTTCAAGGAGACAACTATTTGTGCCACATTCCAAAAGAGTGGCATTTGGCCAATTAACTGGGATCTCTTCACTGATGCAGAATTTGTGCCAAGCAACGACACCTCTACCACTGCTCGTGATGTGCCTAACAGCTATCCTGTTCATGTGGAGGAGTGGCCAGACCACCAGTCATGGTCTGATGACGAACCCAATTCTGAACCAGACTCTGGCAATGACGAGGATGCAGAGAATGACTCACAAACACACCAGACGGCACCCTCTCCATCCTCACAGCCTTCTTCGTCATTCACTCCTTCCAGCATTCCACCATCCCAGTTCTATTCAAAGGTACCAAAAACGGTTCATCGTGGTTGAAACAAGGAAGCATACATTTGTGCACTGGAGGAAGAAGTCAGTGGGTTACATTATGAGAATGAAGAACTTGCTGCCCATGCTGTCATGGCATTTGATCAAGTGCGACACCTCAAGCACCACTTGAATGACAAAGCCTCCCAGTCTAAAAGAAGGAAGTTGAACACTGATTCGAGGTGGCTCAACTTGGGAGAAGTGCTGGCCCAATGTGAATGGGAGGAGGTGGAGGCTGAGGCTGAAGCGGCACGCAAACAAGCAAAAGCAGATGAAAAGAGAGCTGAAGAAAAGGAGCAGCAGTGGATCTGTGAGAACAGGGACCCCAGCGAGCCCTTTGTTGGTGCACTGAACAGCTGGAAAAAAGCAGACCTTCAAGATATTGCATATGTACTAGGACTGGACATTGAAGGGAAAGTGGATGACCTCAAATCAAGAATCAATGTGCACTTTGATAGCCACGAAGATCTCCATAGCAATGCTCATTTCATCGGCCTCTTCCCTCAGTTTTCCTGGAAAGCCCTCAGTCTCCCCTCAACAGTTTCAGCCAATCCTCGCCTCTTGCAACCACTTCACGACATAATTAATACCAATCACTTTACTTTCAATCAACCCAGTACACAGCTGAACGATCCACAATACATTACACCCCTTTATACAAACTCACCCATTCGTCAACCAGGGCCATCTAATCTACCACCAGGACCACTACCCCTGGGATACATTGCACATATACCACCCTATTATACATTAATTATATGAGATTTTTGGAGTAATTCTTACCCTACTTGTCCTTTATTGCTTGTATCGTATCCACTGATATTGAGTATTCACCAGTTTCTTAGCAGTAAGACATGGACTGACTGATGAGAGAGCAAACGTGGTGAGCTGCTGAGCGGGAATTGAATTGACCATGACAAATGTGACTTCTTGGTTTTCAAAAACCTGCTTTTCACGACTCGGACAATAGGCAAACCTTTCTTCACCAACTCACCTCATTTTACCCATCATTTTGTTATGTAGATCTTTGTAATAGACCCATTACCACTCACCACAAGAAGCCGAAGGTCTTAATCTTACTGCAAGGACGAATACAGGTTGTTTTTCTAAAAACTTTCAAAAACCTACCCAATGATAGTACAATTTTAATCAATTCACCGGGGGGTGTGACATGTGACATGTCTGGTGAACTGAGGACACCTGACCTTCCCACACTTTGAGCCCAATAAGGCTTGTTGCCGGTGCTCGAAGTCCAGCCTAATTGGGCTCAACTTGGCTCAGCCTCAACACCAGCAGTAAATCTGTAGTTTGCTTTACATTTACCTTGTCAGCTCCTACTTTGTCTCTGCGTTATCTATCTTATCTCTGGGGCTATCTAGCACTGACAAAGAATTGATAGCACTGGTGCATGGACCAAGTCGGGACTTGCCCTGCTGGCACCTCCTGCCCTCAACGATGAGTGCGGTACATGCTTACATGTAAGTACCTCAAGCCTCTTTGTTTTACATGGTGTATTTATATGATTTCTGGTGCTTCTTCAGCCACGCTGGACTAGTGGATTGTGGCCACTAGTCCAGTGATCACGTGATGGTTCCCACGGTTTGTAGGATTAGTTTGTAGGATTAGCCTTGTTAGTAGACAGCCTTGACTATGCGACCTCTTTGACTTCTCACGGAGTAGGATCTCCTCCTACTCCAACGCAAAGCCCTCCTGCCATCAGAGCCAAGTCCGGATCTGCCTTGCTGGCACAGTGGCATCCCCTGCCCTCAACGAGGAGTGCAGTACATGCCTACATGTAAGTGCTTCATCCCTCTTTGTCCTACATGGTGTATTTATATGTTTTCTGGTGCCTCTTTAGCCACGTGAAGCCCTTCCACTGTCCAACAAATGCAGGATTGCATCGTTTCCAAAGACCCTGCCCTGTCCATTAATTACACGTGTAATCCTCATATTGACACTGACACATGTAATCCTCGTGTTCTTTAGTTCTTATATGTGGTTGATCTCTTGGTCCTTCATACCTTGCTTTCCACCCACCATATGGCAGCTCGACATTCCCGAGGTGTCAAGATCTATGGACTTTCAAAAAAGGCCATTACTCATACTTTCAAGCG
The DNA here is from genome assembly GCA_963556145.1 of Hygrocybe punicea. NCBI lineage: Eukaryota > Fungi > Basidiomycota > Agaricomycetes > Agaricales > Hygrophoraceae > Hygrocybe > Hygrocybe punicea. The sequence goes on from OY744465.1 coordinate 1,685,292, forward strand.
CCATGAGAAGAAAGCAGAAGTTTTTCCCGCTGGCAAACAGGCTGAGCGCAAAGCGGCTGGTTCTGCCAAGCATAAGGCTGATATAGAGGGTATGTCGAATGTATTTATTACTGGACATAAAATGATTTGTGTACCATACAGGGATGTCATATGAAGACCGGGATGCTGTCTACCAGATGGATGTTGATGGAGGAGTGGACAATTTGGTTGCTACCTTCACCGATCAACCTCCACCAGGGGATGAAGCCTTTGACCTCAGCCACACGGGCGGTGAGCATGAGGTATTCAAAGAATTTGCACGAGAACTGTCAGATTTTTCTGGAATGTAAGACTTGTCATCTTCACAATGGGATCTACATTCATTTTCCTCTGCAGCCGTTGCATTGATGACCGCGATTGGATTGATTGGATTGATGTCAGGACAAGCCATTGGCTTACCCAACTCCCAGATTTAGTGGATGCCTATCTTATGTACTGTGCAGAAGACAATGGGGAACAGCGTCCTATTTCGCCACTGCCAGTCTCTCCCAACACGCATTCATTTGATATTGAAGTCATCGACACCTTTTGTATGATGACTATTTTTATTGGCTTCCGTGTGCTAACCCGCTCAACCCAGTCCAAAAATTCCATCGCTTCCCTATCCTTGCAACTACTAAACATCTTAATGTGATACTCCTTCGCCATGGCTATCTTGGCTGTGCTCCTCTTCAACCAACTCTTGCAATATCACTCCAAACTCTTGCAGCATATCGTCAACATCATCGCGTCAATCCTCGGTTCGGCATTCAGAGCCAAGTCAAGGCTTTGTGTCATTTACATAGTACCTTACCATTTCTTTGTCATCAGCTTGATGTTGTCTGACATTGTCTGACATCGAATTCAGATACCTTTTCGCTGATCTCTCAATGACAAATTTGCCATTACGTATGATATTTACCTGGAGATCATATATCTTGTCAATGTGGAAATCAAAGCTGCGCTGCACCATGATACACCAAATTGGCGTATGCTCAACTGTTGTCCTGCTTGTTTCTATGTGTTGGAGGATGATCCAGATCTTGAGTTTTTGTACCTGTTTGATATGGATGGTGGGAATTCCCTCAAGCAGACTGGTGCCACTGTTCGGCGAACAGAAGAGCGTGCTGATGCATGCTTAGCATGGTTGGATTATCTGATGGATGCCGCTGAAGTTGATCTATTTAAGGATGAAGTTCCAGCCCCATCTGTAAACGATTCTCCGATTATATTAAATTTCCTCTAACACTTCTCCCAGGCCAAACGAGACCCAACCAATGATCAAACCAATGACTGGGAGGATGAGACATTGGACTCTGTTGCTGAGTGCATCAAATGATGGTGCAATGCTGGACCTGAAGGGCGGAAGAAGATTTTTGGGATGTTTGAGGAAACCGGGATCTTTCTTGTCACCTGTTGCCATGGCTTCGTGCTAAAATTCTGCGATATGATTTGAAGTAGTGAATGGTGAGATCTAGAACATTGTCTAATGCTGCTGCTGACCAACTATATATAGTGCTAAGTATTCTCTTGCAATAGTCAACTGCCTTATTAGAGTTTATGGACTGAAGATTGGATGCTGGTACGATATCGGGTGCACATTTGAAACAACTGTTCACAACAGCTGCCTTGGTAATCTTGCATGATCCTCGCAATTCCGACTTGCCGTTGGTGCTTTTCACGGTCATGCACACAACCAAGCATGTCAGTTGAAATGGCATCCATTGTATATAAAGGGCATGGGTTGGTCGGAAGGAGAAGGTTGCAAGCGAATATTTTCAGCTTCCAATGCAGTCGCATGAGGTACAAGGCATGCAAGCAAGTTTCACCACCATCAGGTGATTGAAGAACATTTCCTTTTTTGGGATGAAGACAAGGGCACTGAACTGGGTAACTGTAATTTGATTTTATCCACACCTGATCACTCATAGTGGAATTGAAGGGAAATTCTTATACAATCACTATTAAGCGGCTCTGAAAATCAAACATTCCCTGACTGAAGAATTGCACGATGCATGCGAGTCCTTGAAGGTTGCCAAAGGTGATTTCAAATTATACCTTGACCAAGAGCGAAAGTATCTCAAGTCCTTGTCAGAAGAACCTCTTGAAACACAACTTTCTTTCATTTATGTTGAGGCACTTGATGACCTTGCTCGATGCCATTAAGTCAATAGTAATTTTCCTGTAATGCTACAGTATTCACATGCACAAGGTTGGAATGGGACAATGCTCGAGGTGCTGCAAATTGGGTCTTCAATGACATCACCCCTGGAAATTTGCTTTCCACAATCCGTTGTAGTAGGAGGTCACGTGATAGGATCCCACGGTTCGTAGGACTACTTAGTAGAGATCACACTGTAGTAGAGACTCAGCTTATCATACCATGATGTTCACCCCATGACACCCTGAGTGGGCTCCCCTGCCCACTCCACCGTCAAATACAATGAATTGTTGACTCTGCTTATGTTAAACTCCAAAATTCTAAAACACGTGTTACTGCGCTGGAGAACAGACTTGACATCAGTGAATGCTGGCAACCCTCATTCCCCCAATATCAGGAGGCAAAGCAAGAACTTGCATATTGCTCATATCAAAGGTCTTTGGATGAGCTTGAACGACTCGTCGTCCAGAGGCTTTTTGAGCTGAAGAAACTTAACATGTCGGATACTGGTAAGTCATAGTGCCATTCATGTCCCATTGACCTGCCTCAATACAATTGAATATAGGCTACAAAATGCGACAGCAGATATCAAAAGCACTTCAACAACGATCTCAAGCTATCCAGAATGCACTTTCTGCATATAGCCAAAATCTCCCGACCACCTCTGACATGGAAGCAAGTTGTCGATTACACCTTTTTAGCTGAATTTGACCTCTTACGAGACTCACGGAAGGACATCTGCTCTGAACTTTGGGCACAACCAGCATGCCATGAAGCAACAGTGAAATATCTCATGTTGTGCCATGCCAACGAGGAGATGACAAGACTGAACGTGGAGGTATGGCGTGTACGCACAAGAATTCATTACGAGAGGCTTGAGATGGAGGGTGTTATCAGAGAGCTTAACTCGACCCAACCCCACCTTGCCCTGGAGACTCGCAGGCAATGGAAAAAGCAACCAATGGTAAATGAACTGACTTTGCATCATTTAGATTGGATTGAGAGATTACCTGGGTTTTTGGGTTGTTCAGGAATTGGCGTATGTCGAGGCTGTACCCAGAACCTTGCAGCTTCTACCCATGTACAAGATGGCGTGAATCCCTTCGTGTTGAATGAGGTTGTAGCAGGTGATTGCGATGTCGATGATGATGAGGTTAGGAGAGGTCTGGATGATATGACAGCTTTTGTAGTTGCAATTTCAGATTGAACTCCTGTACGAAATATTTATTCATCTGCACCATAGTTATTTAATAAAGCATGAACATTGATGTTCTTAAACGTTCATAAGAAACACGAACAACTGTAGACTACCGAGAGTGGACTTTGCGTGCAAGCCAGTTCTTACCAATTCATGTCCACTGAGTCAGCTCACATAGAAGACAGCCCTGAATACTCACCTTCCAATGTATTGTCGCTCTGGGTTCAGCATACCCTGCTCCATCACGAAGGCAATTTGGCATCTTGTCACAGTTACCTTCGCAATGGTGCTATCCACCACACTGATAACATTCTCAACCCATCTTGTCTTGCTTACTTCCAAGAAATCTCTCAGTTTGGTCTCAACGTGGCCATCAGTCCCTCAGAATCTTGGGTGAAGCCAACCCATGACACATTCAATGACATCCTTGATGCGGTATGTCTACACAATTAGCAAAGTCATTTTTGTTGATTAAAGATTCATTTTTTAACTCAGATCACATCCCTGGATGCAATTGATGGAGGTGTAACTGTTCTTCTCCGCTGTCCTGGTGTTCTTCCCTCAAAGGGCATTGGCATCAAAGTGAAAACCATGTTTCCACGATCAATAACTTCAACAATCGCAGATGACCCTCATTCCACTCCTTTAATCCAAGACTTTGCTGAAAATATCGCTGTTCCCCATCTCATTCGACTCAAGCAACTTTGCCACGCTGCTGCTGTCAAGATCCCTCATCAAATTGATTGTCATTGTGAAGAGGGTGTAGTCGATACCCAAAGTCCTGGCTGCTACCATCATCTCCTGGAGATCAGAGGCATTTGGCAGGATCTGGTGGATGAAGATGAGGATGGGGAATACATGGAGTATGCTGATGAGGCGTGATGGGCTGAGGCATCTGATTTCACTGTCAATCCTGGCGTTGAGCTCTGCGGAAGCAACGAATCACTTAATTTGAATGTGGGCTCCACGGCAGAATATGATGTATGTTTGTATTTTTCGCTCTAGCATATATTGACATATTTTTGTTACAGGAATTGTCTGCATTGATGACTATGGATTGAGCTGATCAGTCGACTGCATCGATTGATAGTTTATCAGCTTCGCAAACTATTCCTGGGTCATTCCCACACACCATGAAGCAACTTCTTCAATCCGGAGATAAGGATGGCCTTCTAGCAATGATAAAAGAATGAGGTCTCAGTAGCGGGGAAGCACTGCAACTTGCACAAATCCTGACTAATGCCCATGAAAATATGGCTAGTTAACTCGGTTAGCTCTGTGTTCAAACTTTGTCTAACATCTTCACAGACTGAATCTAGGTTGGCTCAAAGGCTCCAATTTTGTTGCCTATCTCTTTGCTCTGGGCTGATTTTGACTGTCATAGTGCTTGTTTTGCTTGTTTTCATTTTCATGTGATTCTGCTTGCATGAGCTGATCTATTTCCTCTATAAATTCAAGTTTATTGTCGCTTAGTCTCACCGTCTTTGTGTGAACAAATTACAGCCGGCAATCAACCATCAAAAATTTCCCACCTAAATTGCGACTCTTATTTTTGCTTGGCTCCGTTCTCCGACATGTCAAATATTATGAGGGTCTGTTCCGGTTTCATGTTTGTATTCCTATTTGATCAATGTGCTTTGGCTCTCAGATATCCCAGTTCTAATCCTTCATGTTATGATGCTTCATGTCTTCAAAGCATCTCTCAAGTCCCATCGGACCCAGGAAAAAAAGTGACATGCACCCTGGCCTAAACTTACCAAAGATGCCCATCATGCAGCGAAGGCTCACCAACAGCAGGCTGCTGCTGCTTACTCAAAAGATATATTGGATGCTTGGAAAACTATTGATGAGGCTATAGAAAATATCGCTGTTACCCACCACAGGAGCATACGACACATACAGTCTGCCTTGCATATGGGGAAAGGAACTCTTGGACGGCACAACAAAAAAACAACTGCATGGAATGCTTTCTGCTGGAAAAAATCACAGGAACAACTTGCTTTAGGCGGTGGGTTCTTTTCCTCGCTTTGCCATTGGGTTACTGACATTTGACAGGCTCGAGCCTTGGTCGACAAGCACTCATAGATACATCCACCAACAACCAGAACGAGTACGACAATTTACCCGATGAATGAAAGCAGGAACTGATCCATGAACTGGACAAGCACAAGGCTTTACAAACTCAGGGTTGATGGATTTCAAATCGCTCCAAGGTAAATGATGTCAACTATATGATTGCAGCAGTTGAGAAGGAGGTAAATCTCTCATTTCATCGGTGAATTTTTTTTTTTGATGCAGTCTTATTAGCTTCACAACCTTAAATCATGAACCGGATGTGAATCACTCTTGTTCACCGCTCGCGGATCGACTGATTTAGCGATTCGTGGTGTTGCCTTCACTACCGAAGGCATAGAAAATTTCATGCTTGGCACAATGAAAACAGACAATCAAGATTTTATCAGCAAACTGGAGGGCCACGCAATCCAAGGTCTGGCTGGTAAGAAGCTTTCTGCAAATTTTACCTTACATGCCTACTCAACCTTATCGCAGGTACTGTCAAAAATCATGCTGGCCGAGTCTCTCAAGTTTGGGGTGAGATAAGACATGTGATGACATCTGAACTTCATATGTACAATAACTCAGTGAAAATCAAGATGTTGACTATATGCAGGTGCAGTGACAGGTCTTCCCAATACCGAAATGAAATGGAGGAATTATTGGCGAGACATCATCAGGAAACACAGGGTTATGATATCTGGGTGGCCAAGTGAAATACCCTTTGCAAACCTGAGTGACATGTCTAGTGCCCTCCCCACCCTTGAGTTGTTGTTGAGAAAATGGCAGACCGGGAAAATTTATTGGAAATCCATCTCTGATGCCAAGTTTGATCAGCTGGACCAGGAATGTGATCGTCAGATAGAGAATGGCGAAATCAAGGAACCTCACCACCGAGAGCACTCAGATAAGGGAAAGAAACCTGCTCACAAACCTGTGGAAACATGTAGGAGGGGCAATGGGAGCTCAGACGTAGTTGATACTACCAGGCCCAAACAACGACAACAGGAATACTAGCAGGAACTCCAATGGCTCTGACTGCTCCCCACTGTCTAACACAGATGCTCATCCTCCCACCACTTTCAATGGTGTAACCCCTGCTATCATTGTTTTCCTGCTGTCAGTAGGACTTCCAACGTGAACCCTGTCATCACCAGCATCCCTAACAACAACCTGTTCCCACCTGGCGCATTCAAGGACCTTTTATATGGCCCAGATAATGGCAACTTTGATTACAGTTTTGACCTAATCTTATCACGGGCCCTAGCACTGCCATGATGGGAGGAAATGTCAAGGATTTTAACTATACTAATTGGCTAAATGCTGACTTCTGAACACTCATATATGCTTGATATGTCATATTATTCATTCTGAACAACGTAACACATTTTATTGAGTAAAAAAGATCAGGACACAGGATGATTGAATTAATCTTGTATGCCAAGAGCATGCCATAATGAAAGGTGACACAGTAGTACCAGAATGGACAGTGCAGGGTCATTTGAAAACACCAAGATGGGAGTTGGAAGGCTGCATTGAGGCTGCTGCGCCAAAATAGCGCCATTGATGTGTACGTGATCCTGCATTTGTTGGACAGCGGAAGGGCTTCGCATGGCTAAAGAGGCACCAGAAAACATATAAATACACCATGTAGGACAAAGAGGGATGAAGCACTTACATGTAAGCATGTACTGCACTCATCGTTGAGGGCAGGGGGTGCCACTGTGCCAGCAAGGCAGATCTGGACTCGGCTCTGATAGCAGGAGGGCTTTGCGTGGCTGAAGAAGCACTGGAAATCATATAAATACACCATGTAAAACAAAGAGGCTTGAGGTACTTACATGTAAGCATGTACCACACTTGTTGTTGAGGGCAGGAGGTGCCAGCGGGGCAAGTCCCAACTTGGTCCATGCACCAGTGCTATCAATTCTTTGTCAGTGCTAGATAGCCCCAGAGATAAGATAGATAAAGCAGAGATAAAGTAGGAGCTGACAAGGTAAATGTAGAGCAAACCACAGATTTACCACCGGTGTTGAGGCTGAGCCAAGTTGAGCCCAATTAGGCTGGACATCGAGCACTGGCGACAAGCCTTATTGGGCTCAAAGTGTGGGAAGGTCAGGTGACTGAGGAATTCACTGAATTTGGTAGTGATGCATGACATATGGCCAAATTCACCACCAAAAGCTTTCGAGCACCCATGCTTGCACTCAGGATTCCGCTAGATGTTCTTCAAAAGAACCTACGTCATGAAAAGTTGTCTATATCTGATTTTCTCACCTTCCAAATCCCACAGGCAGCAGGCAAACTCATCCAAGATGCTTATATTTCTAACCAACCTCCAAATGCCACCACCACCGACATTGAATCCCTTCTCAGCAAACCAGCCCCATCTCCCCTACTACTCCAAGACTTGATTCACTGTATCCAGTCAACATCTCCTCCAACAGCCATGTCTTTGGCATACTTGAATGCCGAATCAATAGAGTCAAAGTTGTTCCCACTCTGGATTGTCATGTACTGGCTCATTATTAACCACGTACTCAAAAGAAAACAGCATTGGTTATTGGCTGGCCAGTCCCTGTGACAGATCAAGGGCCAAACTACCCCAATTGCCCTTGTGGATGACATTCACAAGGCTCTATCCCGTTTGCCATGGTTTGGATCAATCCAAGGTTTCAGTAATAAGGAGGATATTATCCACTTACACAAGTACCTGATGACAGGTTGGCTTGAAGGTGTTCATGAAGATCAGATGCTGGACTTGCTTAAACACGACATCAGTGGCTACAGCACCAGCCCATGTAAAATTGACATCACAACTACCTATTTTATCCACGGTATCTTAGCAGCCTTTTCTCACCACAAGGATGCAGGTCCATTACAACACAAAGGCCATTCCTTAGCATCGGGACATGGAATATGTTGGGACCATTGCCAACTGCTGGCAGAGTCATTGGGTTACCATCATACTTGATTTCGTGACCCATGTTATTTGGCATGGTGACTCTTTAGGTTGGGAGATGGAGCCAAAGCTAAAATCAGCCCTAAATTGGTGGACATTCAAGCACACATCAGTAGTATTTATCCACAAGACCCTACCAATCACTCACCAACTCGATAGATTCTCATGTGGGCTTCTAGTATGGAATGCTCTCGGTCATTTCTTCCTCGCCAAACACTTTTCACTGGTGAATATGGCTGATGTCATGGCAGAGAGACTGAAGGTTATGCTGCACATCTGTAACCATCATCAAGAACATACTGTGGTGTCAGAAAGCGACTTCGAATATTCCTCCCTTCTTCCCTCGCTATATGATGGGTGCACCGACGGCTCGGACTCAGACTTTGAGATGAGACTGCCATCACCAATTCATGATGATGGTTTCTCAGCCTCTGATGAAGATGCATCATTGTCCAGATGCACCTCTGATGACGACTCGGATGATGACAGCAGTGAATTGACTGCATCCAACGATTTTTTGCCCACCACGATTAAACCTTCCATCACCCCCAAGCAGAAGATCCAAGTGGAGTCGTCCTTGCACCAGGCAATCAAGAGCAAGAAAGCACCACTGCTCACTTACTTCAAGCAGTGTTCTCGAGAGGAGTATGAAAGCAATCTGGCCAGGGAGAGTGAGGATTGGGTTAACGAGAGGAATAGTGAGTTGCTGGAAAGAATGGAAAGAAAGGCCAGCAAAGACAAATAGTTCCAGAAATGCGAAAAAGCACGTCTACGTCAACAGCGGTGGCGAAAACTCAAACAAGAGAGAGAAATCCTAGAGGGCATATGGAGTCCAGGCAGGAGAAAGGGGAAAGTATCCTAGCCTATTGTGTTAGTGTCCTGTTCATTAATAGGTCATAGGTTATCCCTGCTGAGGTTCCAGACAGTGGACTTATGAAAAGGTGTAAGGTCACAGTTGTGGAAGAAACACGACCAGGACACTTGCTCATCAGGGAATACCGGCAAGCCCACAAAAGCCGACAGGGTCATAAAAGAAAGAGGGAGCTTAAAGACACAAAGTACTACAATTGGTTTACCCCCATATGTTGGAGTATCATCAAACAGGCAGCACGAGCAGCTGGTTGGGAGATGAGTGCTACAAGGATTGTTAATATCTGCAAGTCATGGCAATCAGAAATTTTTGCTGGACTTAGCCGTGGAACCATGAAAGGCTGGATTGATCGATTGGGAGAGCGACCAAGGTGGTCGGAAGCAACCCTTCATAGGGCTGAGGCAGCTAACATGCTAGGACATCCAAATGGTGGTCCACATGGAGCATTGGTGAGTGTAAGGTATATGTGATTGAACAAGACACTCACTGTTGAGAAGGCTGGCCATCCCCATGTTGTCGAGGTGATCAAAACTCGCCTCACTGATATGTAAAAAGTGAGAGTGCCATTAACACTGATCATGAGCCATGGAATCATGATTGCAACCATCATCCGGATGGCACTTGAAATCCTGCAACGCAAGTTCCAAGATGGCTCCTTGTTTCGAGCATCCGATTCGTTCATGCGGTCTTGGCTGTGTCATGCTATGAAATGGTCACAAAGAAAGGGAACTTGTGCTGCTCAAAAACTGCCTGGAAACTGGGAGGATCAATGCGAGAAATCAGCCAAACGTAAAGCCTACCTTATCAAGGAATATGACATCCCAGCCAAGTTGTATGTGAATTCAGATCAGACACAGAGGTTGTACGCAGCTGGTGATAAATTAACATATGCCGAAATTGGAGCTAAACAGGTATTAGTGATCGGAGGGGATGAAAAATGTGCCTTCACAGTAATGGTGACTGTGACAAGTGCAGGGACTTTGCTGCCCTTCCAGGTAATATACCAGGGAAAACTGATCAATCTTGCTCAGATGAAACCTCTGAAAACTATACAGAAGCTGTAGCAGCCGGATTTCATTTCGAGTTTTCGGGGACTAAGACTTACTGGACAAATCAGCATACAATGCGGCTATTCGTCAACAATATCCTAGCACCATACTTTGATCAAATGAAGGCTAAATTAGGCCAGCCAAAACACCAACGCTCACTTTGGCAAATCAATGTCTGGGCTGATCACCGTTCAAATGAATTCCTCGACTGGATGCATGTGCAGCACCCTACCATTCTCATCAATTTCATGCCGGGTGGATGCACAGGTATAGTGCAGCCCTGTGACGTCGGCATCCAACGCCCTTTCAAACACATAATGAATCAGTGTTTTTTCGGAGACATCATGAATTCGGCTCTCACCCAAATTGATCAACAACTGAAAATGATTAACATTGATAGCTGACTGCCAACTCTTCGGAATGCAAGTGTCTGATGGCTTTGGAAGTCTGATGTTGAATAAGTACAAGCTATATTTGGAAATGTTTGGGTGAATTCACCAATCGGCATGGTGACAATTCACCATTTTTGGACTGGGCGTGACGTGTGACTGGTGAATTGATTAAAATTGTACAGTATCAGGGAAGGAGTTGATTCATGCCAGGACCATCATGCTAAATAGTGGTAGTGTCTGTAGAGATAAGAGCAAGCAACACAATGCTCCGGTACAAGTGTTCTTCTTCAACTTGATATTCACAACAGACGACTGCAGGGAAGCTTCGAAGCTTGGATTCACATCCCAGAGGAGGAACTTAACATTGCAAGAACTAAATCAGGTTTATCAGTAGAAAAAGGCTCACTTTCTTTGTGACTGCTGTCGATGGTTGACTCCATCTTGTTTAGTGTTGGTTCGATGTTGCTGAAGGAGTCAATTTGGTAAATTTGTCAAAACTCCGTTGTATGGGGGGCCTCCCTGGACAAAAATATGTGTCCCTTCAGGTTTGGCTCAGTGTGCATCAGTGCGCATTGGTACAAATCAGTGCAAATCAATGCAAATCAGCGCAAATCAGTGAAGATCAGTGCAGATCAGTGTAGATCTCAGTGCAGATCAGTGCGTACTAGTGCGCATCAGTGCAGATCCCAGAGCAGATCAGTGCGCACCAGTACAGATCAGTGCAAATCAGTGTGCACTAGTGCAGATCAATGCAGTATAATGAGGTTGCTGATATAATTTGATAAGTTGAATTTGGATACAAGATTTCCTTTTATAATCATAGCTAAGTTAAATAATATGATTATATCAGTTATCACTCTTGTATTATGATTGATAAAATGAAGAAAATTCACATTTGAGTAGTTTGTTTGAATATCCTGCAAAAATGCTCAATCAAATGCTAAACAAGCAGTACTTAATTATAATTTTAGACTTTTTAGACTTTTTGGATGAAAAATAATACAGAGTCATTACAGTTCTAAATTTGAACATTCATATTGAAAAGTGAATCCTATATACATTTTTAAGTCATACACAGTATATTAACACCTCTTGAGACTTTACATCGAGTTTAATTAGCTAGTTATAGTATGAAATAATAAATGTGCAAAATGAACCTCATAATGGTGCAGTCTCAAGGAGTGTTGATATACTGGAGACATCAACATTTAAGAACCAAATTCCAGGACATTCAAGCCTACCTTTTGACTTAAATTTAAAAGGTGATTTTCTGATGATTTCTGTATCAAAATCAAGATTGGTATCCATAGATGATTTAATAAAGTGGCTTTGGAAAATAATCACTATGATTCACTCCAAATGGAACTAGCTAATTAAACTCAATGTAAAGTCTCAAGAGGTGTTAATATACTGTGTATGACTTAAAAATGTATATAGGATTCACTTTTCAATATGAATGTTCAAATTTAGAACTGTAATGACTCTATATTATTTTTCATCCAAAAAGTCTAAAAAGTCTAAAATTATAATTAAGTACTGCTTGTTTAGCATTTGATTGAGCATTTTTGCAGGATATTCAAATAAACTACTCAAATGTGAATTTTCTTCATTTTATCAATCATAATACAAGAGTGATAACTGATATAATCATATTATTTAACTTAGCTATGATTATAAAAGGAAATCTTGTATCCAAATTCAACTTATCAAATTATATCAGCAACCTCATTATACTGCATTGATCTGCACTAGTGCACACTGATTTGCACTGATCTGCACTGGTGCGCACTAGTGCACACTGATCTGCATTAATACATACTAATCTGCACTGGGATCTGTACTGATGTGTACTGATCTGCACTGCTCTGCATGGTGAAGCACTACCCTGCATAGTGCAATGTGCATCATGATGCTATCCCTAGCATAAATGGCACTGAGATGCACCAGATTGCATAATGCAAACAGAAAGGCACCATGATGCATAGTGCAGGACCTGTTATAACAGGTTATAATTGGTTCTCACATCAGTGTGACAACCCATTATCATGAGTACTACAGGGTGCATAATGGTTCTTCAGGATGCAGCACCATGCATATCAATTATTCACTGTGCAGCAAGATGCAGCACCATGAAATACAATGCATCAGCATGAAAAGAAATGCTTCAGAGTGCATCAGAGTGATTGGACATGCTCAGCCTTAGTTTTGTCCAGTGGAAACCCATAATGACAATGTAATACAAGAGTTAAGGTACTGGTCGGTGTATTAAGCATAGCAGGTGTGATAGAATCTACTTGAATGGCAGCACTCACTCCGATCAATAAAGGTGTGGCTTGATGTAGCACTGGATGCAAGCCATAATATTTCTAATAAAAATATCATGAAATTGTTTTGAAACTAATCCATATTATTTTATCATGTCATTTGCAGAAAACATTAAGATATATACTGCATATTTTTTGTATATTTCTGAAAAAGGTATGATAAAGATATGATAAAAATTATGAGAAAAGAAAAGATGTTCAAAGACTATGAAATTGTATTTCTTTTAAGATAGCACTCAAGATATTTTTATAATAACTTCCTTTGAAATGAACAGAAATTATTCAAAATGTTTTTAAACTTTTTCTTACAATGATGTGTTAAAGTAACATGGATTAATTTCAAGATATTTTGAGAAGAAATACTATGGCGTGCATCCAGTGTAGTGAGTTCATGAGGGACTAATCGAGCAGAGGCTTTGTAAGTGAGCTAGATAATGATTTTCCCCAAAAGTTCATACATACACATTGGGGAGAAATCATGCAATTAATTTTTTTATCTTTCTTCTCTGCACTCATAGTCCTCTCAGTCTACTTGCCACTGGTTTAGGTCATTTCTGAAGCTTTTCCATCCTCAAATGACTTCCTTTCCTGCTGGTGTTAGTGATAAAGACTAGTGTTGCCTTAACTTGGCTGATCAGGAAAAGCTGATCCCAGTTCTGATTTTGTGGTACACAACCGGCTTTCTCAGAGGTTGATATTTGGTAGCTATACACCATAGCTACCAAATATCAACCTCTAAGAAAGCTGGTTGTGCACCAAAAAATCAGAACCGGGATCAGCTAGTATATAGCTACCAAATATCAACCTGTGAGAAAGCTGGTTAGTGTTGCCGTAGTTCGGTTCCGAACCTAGCCGAACCCGGTTCAAACCCCGAACCGAACCCGGGGTTCAGTCTAAGTTCAGCCAAATGCTGAACCGGACCGCGGGTTCGGTTCAGGGTTTCGAGGCTGGCCGGATTTCCTGAACGGCTCCAAACCGCGTCCAAACCGCGAACGCGGATATTTTTAAGGAATTTATTTCATTTGTTTTTCATATTTCTTTACTTACCATTTCGTGTTAAACGGTATCATGTGACCGGCCGTGACGAGGTAGCTTTCACGTGACACAGCAACATCAACGCGGATTGAACACAACACAATTTGTGTTGTGTTCCTCAAGGTAAGTTTCCTTTTTTTCTTAACTTTACTAATGTTATTTGTGACAGGAAAATCGACAACCACGGCAACGACAACCACGACGCCCAGCAGCAGCAGCAGCAATGTCGGCAGCAGCAGCAACAGCGGCAGCGGCAACGGCAACAGCAGCAACAGCAGGAGCGCAGCAGCAACAGCAGCAACGGAAACGGCAACGGCAACGGCAACGGCAACGGCAACGGCAACAGCAGCAGCAGCAGCAGCAGCAGCAATGGCCATGACAGCAGCAGCAGCGCCGGCAGTGGCAGCAGCAGCAGCAGCAGCAGCAGCAGGAGCGCAGGAGCAACAGCAGCAACGGCGGCAGCAGCAACGGCGGCAACAGCAGCAGCAGCAGCAGCAACGCTGGCAGCAGCAACACCGGCAGCAGCAGCAGCTGCTGCTGGTGCATCAAGCCCCAACATCACCATCAGCAGCGGCAACAACAACGGCAACCACCACCACGACGGCCAGCAGCAGCAGCAGCAGCAATGCCGGCAGCAGCAGCAACAGCGGCAGCGGCAACGGCAACAGCAGCAGCAGGAGCGCAGCAGCGATGGCGACGGCAGCAGCAGCAGCAGCACCAGCAGTGGGAGCGGCAGCAGCAGCAGCAACAGCACCAGACGGCTCCCCCGTAGCCCAACTTCCTCGCGAAGCGTAGCGCCGTATCAATTGATACGTGCCTGCCATTTGCAAGGAGAACGGAGCTCAGGGGTGAGCCAACCTCGGTCTGGGGTTCAGACCGCGTCTGAACCCAGACCGAACGCTAAGAGACGGTTCAAAGCCGTTCGGGTCCAGGTTTGGCCATGCGCCAAACCGGACCCGAAGTTCAGTTCGCGGTTCCGCCAAAAAGGGTCGGAACCGGACCGAACTGAACTTCAGCAACACTAAAGCTGGTTGTGCACCAAAAAATCAGAACCGGGATCAGCTAGTATATAACTACCAAATATCAACCTATGAGAAAGCTGATTGTGCACCAAAAAATCTGAACTGGGATCAGCTTTTCCTGACCAGCCAAGTTGAGGCAACACTAGTAAAGACATGTCCAACTTACAAAGAAATGGATCTGGATCAGTTCCTGAAAAGATAATCACCTGTAAAGAGGCTATCAAAGAAAACTCTGCTATTCTAGCCAGGAATGCACTTAGTTAATGGCATGGGTCTACCGCAGGTTTTTTTCTGTGACCCATACCCATTTTCAGTGGTTAATCCACAGATCCTCAGTGGTGACTGGGTGGTGCTGGGCACACTACCATCCTCCTAGTTACCTTGCAGTTGCAGTGCCAACATCAATTGATGTAGTAGTGCACATCCATGAGGTATGTTGGTGGTGGGTTTGCAGAGGTTAATCCGTGGGTCCTCAGCAGTGACTGGGTGGTGTTGGGCACACCATCATCCTCCTGGTTACCTCATGGTTGCAGTGCCAATGTCAATTGATGTGGTGGTGTGCATTCACGAGGTGGTTGCTATTGTCATAGTGGTGGTGGCTGCTGTTGTCCTTGCCACCTGTCATCCTCATTGGGTGTGTGGTGTTTATGTTGTTACTGTTGTTGTTGTTTGTGTAATTAGTAGCTAAGAAAAAAAACCAAAAAAATACTTACCTACTCCAACCACCCCCCTGTTGCCCTTCTCCCCATGTCTCATGGGTGTCTATTGTTATTGTTGCTGTTCTCCATCATATGCTGTTGCTGGTGTAGAGACATATATATCTCTGGGTACGTATTCACTCATTTTACCATATTCCCTATTTGTTCTATCATTTGTATGTAGTGGCTGTTGTAAATAGTCACAAATAAGAAGAGTTTTGGGTTTTCATCCCACTGACAACGAGCTTGCTCATCAAATCCGCGCCTACCCAGGCCATGTTCACTACATCTGGAGCCCACCACAAGGACTGTCAACCTCTTCTTCAACTTTTCCCTCTTTGACTTCGCCATTTTGGCACCTTTCCCTCTTTCTGGCAGCAACAGCGCCCCATAGTCAATAGCCCCCCATATTCGGCAGCATTTCACACACCTCCAGTCTCCCACCAGCTCCTACACCCATTTCTAATGTTTTCAACACCTTTGTATTGTTTCTTCGTACCAGTTGCACCCCCTGGGCAGCAGAACTCGGCTTTTTGGCCTTTTTGTCACGGCATCACAGCCACGTCACACGGTGTTCAATACACCCCCCCTCTGCATTTCCCTTTTATTTCAGTACTCCCGCCACCCACGCTCATTTTAACACCACCAATGGACCCGGCATTCGACGCCCCACAGATCCCACTCGAAAAACCGCCCCCAGAAAGCTCCAAAATGGCCACAATGAGTGCGTCCAATATGGAGCACGCTGTAGAGGGTCGACGTCCCTCTGAGTCCGTATCATCGATATATCACAAATCCGGACCAACCCGATGCCGCCATTCGACTTGCATTCGAACCCGACGTAACCCGATGTGACGTGACGTGACATGACCCGATGTGACCGACGTAACCCGACACATGCCGCTTTGTGACGGCCGCTTTTGGGCTAAATCCGGCAGCCTCAAACGCCTCGGAGTTCCAATTCCAGGAGATGGATCTCTTCGGACTCAATCCCCGACTTCGGATTTACTTTATTTATGCATCCCCTCATCCTTTCGGAGATATGTAGGACTTTCTAGATCTTTTCCTTGCATATTCGTTTTCCCCTCCATTTCCTGTCTTCGTTGCTTTGCAACCCCCCTTTCCACATCCCCATTCCAACCTTTCTTTGTAGCTTACCATCGGCCGAAGTAGACATGTCCGAAAGTAGATTACTGTTTCCTGTACTATAAAAACGGTCCCCGACGACCATACAAAATAACATACCCTTAGTCCCCATTCCCCTTTAGTCAGAATCGTCTTTTAATTCCTTCAAATGCTCGTCCACGTAGATCCTTAGCTTTTTATAGTCCACTTCGTCGTCTTTATCATTGTTCCCATATATTCGTTCATCGTTTCCGACCCAACCCGACCCGACCCGCCATACCCGACATTGTCGGCATCGTCGGGTTCTTTATTATTTGTCCGTTTTTACTCCGTTCATCACCGGATTCGTCGTTATTAGTCCAGTTTTACGCGGCGGCTTTACTTTTACTAACATTCCCTTCCTTTTACTACTATTCCCAACACTGACTTATCCAGTCACTTCTACGCTGACACCCTCTGGTTAGGATCTTATTTCTTTATATAGTTCCGAAGCCACCAAGAAC
Organism: Hygrocybe punicea; assembly: GCA_963556145.1. NCBI lineage: Eukaryota > Fungi > Basidiomycota > Agaricomycetes > Agaricales > Hygrophoraceae > Hygrocybe > Hygrocybe punicea. The sequence continues at coordinate 1,702,705 of OY744465.1, forward strand.
CTGCATCTACAGTGCCTCATACATCAAACGGGTAATGGAGGCCCTGTAGACGATGGAAAATGCCCGCCATGCAATGGCTGTTGCATGTGCATCTTTAGGTACGCCCCCTGTCATCATCCCCATGGTTCCTGTGTAGGAAAACGCGTCCGCGCGCGCCAACGCAATGTTAACACGTGTATTGATGCGTCCCCACCTGTTTCCGCCTCGTTTTGGCCCCCCGTCTTCGTGTATGCCCTCGCAATCATCCCCAGAGGTGTTCCAACACACGCCGCCATCATCTGTGCCCACGCTGTCCCCGGAAAAATGCATCCACGCGCGCCAATGCGACGATAATGTGCGTATCGACGCATTCCCCCCTGTTTCAGACCTGAATCGCCTCCCGTTTGCGTCAACGGCCTCGCCATTATCCCCAGCAACAAGCCACACCATGCCACCACCATCTGCGCCCTCGCCAGCCTCAGGACAACGCGCCCACACGCCCCAACACATCGAAAACACGCATATCGACACGACCATCTCCGTTTCGCCCTTGTTTTGCCCGCCGTCACCGTCTACGCCCTCTCCATCGTCCCCAGATGCAAGCCACGACGTACACCCGTCATTTGAACATGCACCATCCCCAGGAAAACGTGTCCGCGCGCGCCCAAGGGCGTTTTCCATGCGTCCCAGCACGTCTGCCTCCATTTCACCCCCGTTTCGCCCCATGTTCGCGTCTACAGCCTCGATGTCGCCCCTAGAAGCGATCCATGACACACCCCCACCATCTGAGCCCCCGCCATCACCTGGAGACCGTGCCAGTGCCCAACAGACAGTGTTTTCGATGTATTCCACCATTTCCGCACCCATTTCGCCCTCGTTTCGCCTCCCATCACCGTCTACACCCACGCTGTCATCCCTGGGGGTGATCCGTACCGATACCTGTCGAAAAACCACAACCGGAAAGCCCCAACAACCCGCCCAAGAGCACTCGTGCGTCAAACACGACTCGGAACAGATAGAGAGCTGTGCAACGGGTTTAGCCTGTGCATCCCAGCTGCTCGCGTCTATGGACTCGCTCTTGTCCCCAGATACAAGCCCTGACACGCCATCACCATCTGCATCCATGCCATTCCTGAAATTGCCAACTCCATCACCTACCTCATCCTTGTTGCCTTCCCATGTGTCTTCCCCTCTCGAAAATATTTACACTGGTCTACTCGAGGTCCTGTCCCCTTCAATGCCCAAACTGGAGTCTATTGTCATCAATAACATATCAGCTGCAACCTTCCTTTCTCTCGAGTCCGCGTTGTTATCCCTTAAGGCCCTCAAGGTTTTGGAGCAAAAGTTGGTAAAGTTGGTGGATCGGTTAGAGAAGTTGAAAGATTATGTGTTGGAAGATTATTGTTGATTTGTTTGGTTTTTTTTTTTTTTTTTTTTTTCTTTTCAGTGTTGTCCTACCCCTCCCTCCCCATTTTTCTATTTCTATTTCTATTTTTTCTATTTCTTTCTCCCTTGCCTTGTGTGAGACTGAGGACAGTCTCTATTTGTGTCCCTACTGGATGTAGAGACATATATATATCTGGGTACGTATTCATTCATTTTACCATATTTCCTATTTGTTCTATTATTTGTATGTAGTGGCTGTTGTAAATAGTTACAAACAAGAAGAGTTTTGGGTTTTCATCCCACTGACAATGAGCTCGCTCATCGAATCCACGCCTACCCAGGCCGCGTTCACTACACTGGTTGACAGCTAACTGGATGTCACATGATTGTGATCTTAACATGATAAACCCGCATGACCCGTGCCATGGGTATGGGTTTGGGCTGGGTCCAGATTTGGATACCCATATCTGTACCCATGGCAACCTGTGACCAAAAACCTGCAGGGTCACTGCAAATGACCAAAAAAAAAAAAAAAGGCTGATAGAGGAGTGGAAAAGAGATTCCAGTTGTAGAGCACTTGGTTATGATCAAATAACATCCATGTCATTTTCTGAACTTTGAGCTGTGCTTTCTGAAGCCAAGAGCCAAAAACTTGCAAGCATTGGAAGTTCAGCACAATAGGAGAATCTTTTGAGTAAGAAGCAGGCTGTAGCAAATACAAAGATGATGGAAGATCTCACACTTCTACTTGAACAGGAATAGTTCAACCAGCTTCTAGCATCTGAACAGCATGAAATTGATCTCCTTTTCTGGGCTGGCTATTCAATGTACAAGGAACTGAACTCAGTTAAGGGTAGGAACTCTTCAATGATGTGCTGGTCTGACAACAACATTGCTGGTCCAATTTATTAGCAAACAAGGACAATGATGCTACTTTGAGACTTTCTGATGCCACAGATACTGCTGTACATTGAGCTTTGAAAGTCACCACACGAGAAGGGGTCAAAACTGCTAGTCTGGCAGGAGCACTATTCAACAATAAGGATGACAAGAAGGGACATCAGGATTTGCATCGGCACTATTTCCAGAAGTTCAAGGGTTCTAGTTTGACCAAATTTCCCTGCACCAATAACGCCTACTACCAATCATACTGTAATGCTGTAGCCAAAATCTTCAAATTTCTACTTCATTATATTTTATTCCTTGAGCTTGTACATGACCGAAAGGAGAAATGCAACTTCAACCACATGGAACTGAATGTGTATAAGGCCTAGCAAAATCCTCCCACTCTGACAGAACTGGCCATTCTGGTTCTCTATGCTCAGTTGGTGACTCATCCCTACATGCACTCAGTCTGCAGGCAAGATACCCAATGCACCAACATTCTAGATCATGAACCTTTGCATTCAAATCTCAAGTCCCATATTCAGTGAGTCATTACTGCACCAGATCTTTTTGTGGCAGCAGATGCATCATATACATCTAGTTCAGTTGATAGCAAGCTTAGCATGATACTGCAGCAGTATATGTAGTCCTCAGGATTAGTGTATTGCATGGGTACAGGCAAATCTGTGGGTTTTGTCGTTGGTATAGCCTCGGGTAGGGTATGGGTCATACTTTTGTGACCTGTGGCTATACCTGTACCTGCCATGGGTAACCTGTGATATTTGGTCACACATCGCATTCAACTGCAACTGCATAGTGATGGACAGGTTCGGTTTAGTCCGGTTCAGGCCAAAAAAATCTGAACCTTGAATCGAACCTAAGGTTCAGTTCAGTCAATACACTGAACCTTAAACTGAACCTTAGGTTCAGGTTTAAACAGTTTCAGTTCAGGTTCACCCTGATCTGAACCCTCAACCACACCTGTAAGTGTATCATAGGGCTAGATTACATTTTTATTCAGTATAAAGGCCTTTATTTTATGCCTTGTAGTTATATAGCGTAAACAAAAGTTCCTTTAGCAGCAAATTATCTGTATTACTGTACATTTGTATCACTTAAAGCTAAAATGTTAAATAAATTGAAATTATCAGCTTTAATGTTGCAGCTGTAGTACTTAAAAATAATGATAATATAATACATCATACATGCTTGAGGCTTACCTTGACATAATCCTCAGATATTATACAACTTATACCAACTTATCCTGATAAATCCAGAGCTCAAACCCCCTGAAGGAAAGTGGCAGGATTTAACAGGAAGTTGTTAGCTACAACAAGAGAAAAGTGATCATGTTTCTTCCAAAAATTAGGCAAAATTATATCATATTTGTTGAAGTTTAGGTTCTGGTTCAAACTGGTTCAAACCAGATTCACAGAATTTCCTTCCTGCCTAAACCTTGAACTAAATCTCAGGTTCGGTTCAGGCCTCAGCTTGAACCTGAACCCTATTTCAGGTTCAGTTCAGTTCAGTTCAGGTCCAAACCTTGGTTCAGAACCAAACCTATCCATCACTAGTAGATATGGGTCCTGGGTAACCCAAGGGTTAGAACTTGCATACCCATGACAAAACCCATACCTCGAGGGCAGGTACAGGTTTTCGACAGGTATGGGTATAGGTACCCTTGAAAAAACCTGAGGATTACCTATGAAATTCACTAGTTTTTCTAGATCTTCTAGTGGTATATGAATCTATTCTGTAACTAAAGGCTGTAATCTTTCTCTATATTTTGAATGATGATGTATAGAGGAAGATCTGGTCTGATTTTTCGCCAATATTTTGACTTTACCTCTAGAAGTGGTCTTCCTAACATATACTATCTCCACAACTGTTCTCTTTTGTCTTGTTAACTGGTTTTTTGGCATGTTAGTAGTGGTAGGAGTGAACAAGATTCAAATAATTTTTTTGCAAACAACAACAGTCACATGATCAGCATTCTCAGGATCACATGATCCTGTAGTCCAATTCAACAACTCAGCTATGATTCAACTTTCACCATCATCTACAATTATTTTTACGAAAAATGAGAATAAAACATTTAAATAAAGTTGGAGTTATCTATCAAGATTGGAATCCTCTATTAATTACACTGGCCAATTTCTTGGCCTGGTCACCAGATGTTTCTCTTCTCCAACTTGTAATGCTCTTGAAAACCTATAGCTCTAAGATGATTAGTGACTTCTTCACTTTGGCTATCTCATGAGTAGGCCTCAGTACCATTAGAAAAGTGATCAATATAAGAACTCCAATAAAGCCCAATACCCCAGCCCTCTCCACCATTTAGAATTTCCTTGGTAAAATAATTGTCCTGGCCTGCATAAAGGGAAAAAGTGTGTGGACAGAATTTGTAGTTGACTAAGAGTGTGAATTGATCATTCAGATGTGACCTCCATTCAGAGGATTCTATATGACCACATGCTGGGCATTGAGGAGAAACTGTGATCCCAAGGGGATGTGACTGTGACTCCGAACAAAGCAAAAAATGCCATTACTTCTGCCGATTAGTGATGCCGAAGTTCGGTTCGGAACCGATCCGAACCCGGTTTGAACCGCAAACCGAACCGGAAGTTCGGTTCTGGTTCAGCCATTTGGCTGAACCGAACCGCTGGTTAAGTTTGCGGTTCTGGCACTGACATGCGGTTCAAACCGCGAACCGTAATGTATAGTTACCTACGTAGATACTCATTTACTTAATTTTTCACATTTTTTTCTATGCAGTCACGTGAACTTAAACATACTCGCGCGCAACTTCAAGTTCGACTCAACACTAACGTTACTCAACAACCACGGTGAGTAATGACTTTATTTCATATTTTACTGACATTTTTTTACATAGAACAGCCCCACAGGGCCCACCTTGACCACATAAATAAGGCGCCCGCGGTCGACTTCACCCAACAACCTCCCTCGCGTTCCAACGCGAGTCGGAGTGAATCGATGGCAGCAGCGGCAGCAGCAGCAATGGCAGTGGCAACACCACCAATGCCACCACCCCAACGACGACGACAGCGACGACGACGATGATGGCCAAATGATCCCCAGCGACAGCAACCACAACAGCAGCAGCAGCAGCAGCAACAGCAACGCCAGCAGCAGCAGCAGAGCAACACCGGCGGCAGCAGCAACCTGCTACCTCAAACGCGGATGATCATGACCACTGCCGCCTACAACACCAACACCAACACGACGACGACGACGACGACGACGACGATGACAGGGAAGTTGAAGGCTGGTAGGGTGGTGCGCCCACCTACCAGCCCAGGTACGTACGCTATCTTTAACCCGTCGACAACTTGCTAACCACACACCTCGCAAACCCGGGCTGACGCGTCAACAGACGTGCAGACATCGTTTGCGAGGAATTCGGCATGGCAACGATGAAGAAGGACGCGGAAAGGGCCAACAACGGCAACAACCACGCACAAAAAAAACGCGGAAAGCGAGAGAACTGGCCGGGAGAGTGGTGCACCCACCCCGGTCGCCAGGTAAGTCTTTTTTCGTTTGCTGTCGAATTTTCCCCACCACCACAGACAGGCACGGTCCACGCCTTCGACCATCCCACCTCCATCCGCCCGCCAATGCACCGTACCGGGCCCGAAGATGCCCCAGCCTGAAGCTACAACCACCCCACCTCCCATCCCACCTCCTGCTTCCCTCATGAAACCCAGCGCCACATCAATTGATGTGTGCCTGGTCTTCACGAGGAGATTTGGAGGTTGGTTCGTGGTTCGAACCGCGTTCGAACGCAGACCGAACGCGTTGAAACCGTTCGACGCGGTTCCGGTTCCGGTTCGGCATTTGGCTGAACCGAACCAACGGTTTCGGTTCCGGTTTTCCAAAAAAGTCGAAAAACTGGACCGAACCGAACTTCGGCAACACTACTGCCGATTCATCACTGCAACATTGGTATTATGATTCAGGTTTTGTTCTTCTACAAGCAAGTTGCCAATAATAAATTCCATATCATACTTCTTCAGAAACACCTTGACAGCCAACTTTTGTAAGAATGGGAAAGCAATGTGGGGGTAGAAGTTAAGTTGTGTGAAGCCAATAATCCAGTCAAATATGTTGCTATACAATAAACTTGAGTCTCCAAGTAAATTATTTGAAAAGGAACATTCACTGCTTGGCGAGGTTCTTGAGCATGGCAAGAGAACCATCATGTGAAAAAATGTAGGCACATGACCAAAGATAGAGAGAGAGATATTGTTGCTTTAGTAAGCAGATGCTCTAATCCAGGGGAGTATAGAACAGAGAAAAGCTACGAAATGCAAATGTGTTATTATCTTAAATTGAATCAATATGTCATACCTACCTTAGAAATAGTGAGTGATACGCCATGATCCACTTGGCAGTATAGCAAACCAGTATCAGGGTCAGAGTAGGTGTGCAAAAAAAACACAATAATACATTTGAAGTCCTGTCTTATCCATATTAGATTGGAACAGTTAAGAGAAATAATTCTGAAACATACTTGAGTAGAGCCAATAACACATTTTGGACTTTTCTCTCCTGAGTTGCCACTAAGGCAGAACTGGAAGAATTAAAAGCAAAGTGAATGTCAAAATATTGGAGGACCTGATCTTTCTACTTAGGAAAGTAGACATGAAGATGATGGTACACCATAATGGCTAAGTCTCCTTTTGGAATATTGGCCAATCTAAAATTCAATATGACAACTGAAGCTATATCAACCAAAAACCATGCTCCTTGAATAATAAGAGTGCCCAACTCTGTAGAGGTCCTATCCTAAATCCAGTTTCTAACAATAATTTCCTTCACAAAAATCAGTTAAAGGATAAATGCCTTACACTTTTTACTTATTGTGTATGTTGTCGATATTTTATTCTTCATCTGCTGGTCATACTTTATGTGGCATTTTGGACAAATAAAAAAAGTATCATTCTTGATCAGAAAACCTGGACTTGCAGAAAGTGTGATATACTTATCCATGTATAGAATCCTAAGGCAATAGGCACAGCAAAAGACTTCACCATCATTGCCACAAGAGCAACACCACTGATAAAAGGAAATTAATTAGTATAAGAGCAATGACACTGAGGGTATACAATATTAGATAGCTTCTCATCTTTCCTAAGGTCTGGTGGAAAGGGCTACAGAGTGACTATCTGGAGTACAGTTTCCATTTTATTGGTGATCATCTAAAAGAGAATTCAAGTTGAATAACATGTCTAGATCTAGATCTAAATCTCTTGCAAGCTGAGATTGAGATGCCAGTACACCAGTCTTGTCACTGGTAATAGTAGCAGTAGTAATGGGTATATTAGTGGTAATAGATTGGCTGAAAAAATGAGACAGATGAAGTTCGAGTGTAAGAACAATGCAATCTTGCAATAAGGCAGAAATGCTGCTTATCTCAAACTCCAAAACTCATTACTGACTTCATCTGACTCTTACTCACAGGTCTGCATAGTCTAGTATAGCTAGTAGCTACAACCACCAATGATGATACTAACGATGGCTTCACCAACACCTCACAGAGATGGCATCACTAAAACTACCAATATCCTACAATAACAATGCCCAACAACCATCTCCCAACAACTAATACCTAATGGAGATAGTCCTACTAATATCATTGTAGTGGCGAGGGTGGACTGACTGCGGAACAATGATTCTAGCCTGGAGGTGTCAGCATAGAAGTGACAAGGAATAGTTTAGCAAGCTTCAGTAAAGGGATAAGAAACAAAGGGTAGAAAGCCGCCAAGTAAAACTACTGATATCTTTCGAGACAGGTCGAAGCTAACAAAGCTGACGATGTCAGGTACGGTAGGTTGGGTGTCGGGTGACAAGGGATGTAAGAATAAGGACAGTAGAACAACAGGGAGAGTGTCGAGAGAACCAACGAGTTGTATGAGTGATGGATTTTACTGAGAGACTAATTCTGAGTGAGGGGAAATGAGGGGACTGGTTTCTTATTTTGATACAGCATTTGGACACCATTTTTATACTACCAAAATATGTATTGAGTTTTGGACGAGAGTCCTTGGCTAATGAGGGAGAACAAAGAGGAACAGAAATAGGGTAGTGATAAGAAGGTTGCAATGTGACAATGACAGGAAAATAAGTGGGAGAAATGAAAAGCTGTGAAAAGATATGAAATACTTTTATATATCTCCATAAGAGAGATGGTAGGTGCAAATTAGGCAAGTCCGATGTTGGGATTCCAGTCCAATAAGATCCATCTGAAATGTTTGGGATTCCATGCATTTAGAAGTTGGACCGACCCTGTACACAAGTGGTAGTTGGTATGCATCGGGTTACATTGGGTTCGAGCGTGGATTGCTAGGGATGTTGGGTTCGAGCAGATTCATGAGATATTGAGTTTACGGCCTCAGAGGACCGAAAGCCCTCTACATCATGAATATTCAACAATGAGGACGACAATGATCTCACCAAAACCACCAACATCTAACAACGATGATGACGATGATTCCAGAAATACCCAACACCAACCCACCTCCAATAACTGATGTTTTATGGAGACTGCCTCACCAATATTCAAATATCCAACAACAACAACAACAATAACCACAACCACAAAGAACATCTAATGCCCAATGCCTAATGCCCAATGCCCAATAGCCTTATTACATGATGATGGCTTCTACCTTAACATGATAGATGTCCAATGCTAAATGCCTCACAGAGATGGTCCTACTAACTGCCTGTTTCTGATATCTGCTATATGGTTATTGGGGTTGATTATTATCAGCTAACAACAATACATATGTCTTATGGATATATCCAGAAAACAATATCCTAAGCACATTAGCCTAAATAATCCTAATTGAGCTAGGAGATATCATGATAGCATCAGCTTAAACTATGTTAGTTGGGCCAGGATATATCCTGAGAACATCAGCCTGAACCATCTTAGTTAGCCCAGGATATTTCTCAGCCTGATTCAGCTATCTCTAAGTCAGTTAGACAATCTCATGTTAGGCATCCCAAGTCAGTTAGTAATCTCTTGCTGAATGTCCTGTATAACCTAATATCAATACGCAACATTTTAATACTCAAACAACAAAATACCTCAGTGGCAACTACAGATAGCGAATGTGAAAATGAAAGTGAAGTGGTGCATCTGTCGCAGAGCTTTTTATGTCTTTTACTTACAAACTTTGATATATATCCATTATTATGCTTCCTGACAAGGCTATGCTATAAAACTATAAAAACACAGTTGCAAAGACAGATAAGTATGGCTTAAGGTATCAACTGATCATGTAGGTAGCAGGTGTAATAATAGTAATACAATAATGCACCTTGTTGCAAAGGTTTTTTTTGTCTTTTTTACTTACTAACTTTGATGAATATTTGCTATTTGTTATGAGGTGAATAACAACAAACTCAAGTAAGATAAAAGAAAAAGACGGGTATATTATGATGAGAGGAATTTAAAAGGAGAAAATAAGATCAAGTATGAGATACATGATATAGTAGCTGATATTTTTTGAAAAATGGCTATATCATTGCCAATAAAATAGTGGAAATTATGAGAATATTTAGGTGCATAGATTATATAAAAAGCCAGAGGGTCCTCTGCCAACATTAGTTGATGCAATGAGTTTCTGGTCTCTTATTAGACTGACTTTGAATTGTACTGGTATCAACTAGACTGAACTGAACTTTCAGTCCAGTTTAGAGTTTGAACCGGGTTCAGATTGGTTCTGAACTGAACTTTGGTTGCACTAGAAGATGGTACTGAAACTGGAAATTGTCCTTTTGTTATACATAGGTTAACTGGTGAGGATTTGGATACAAAAACAATTAATTTACTAAAAGAAATGGCACTCAGACTTCTCAACAGTGGGAGGCAAAATATTAGCCATTAGTGAATCTTCTCAACTTGAGCCTATTTAGAAGAACCCTAAGCTTTATCCACAAATGTTGCCTTAGTTATTTCCATATGATATAGATGGTATTGGTTCCACTTTATTATCAGATGCTGAACATAAGAGATATCTCCTGATGTATCATAATAAACACTCTCAAACAGATATATACTTTCCATTTGTTGCTTTCAGCCATGCTCAAGTGAAAGTAAGCACAACTGGTGGTTTTCTTCTTGCAGACAAGGTGAAATTCCATGAAATAACCAATCATCCATTAAGTGTTGACCCAAATGTGTTGTTTTCATTGGCTAGAAGGCTCTCAGAAAGTGAAGTTGTTAAACCTATTAGCCAAAAAGAGAAAGATTGTTACTAAGTTGTTCGTGACCTCAATCATGTAGAAGCTAAAGTAAGTGGATCCACTACAAGTAAGAAATATATAAGAAATGAAATTTGGTCTCTAATTTCATACCATACCTTGATTGAACTAAGGTAATACTGATACAATATCCTCCTCTAGAAAACAGAAAACTCTGTACAGTGATGAAGAGTCATTTGATGACATCTGGTATGCTGTTAGGGCTCAAAACAACATTCTCTGTCACAAAAACAGTATAGACATCTGATGAACATATACCATAATGATTCTGAGCTGGTCTCAAGCTATTATTGCCCTGCCATGAGCTAGAAAATCCTGCTAAGTGAAGGGTAGGGCTAAAAATCTAAGAAGATATATTTTTGAGTTGAAATGTGTAAAATGATGGTGGGCATCTGGAGATTTGCAAAGGGATGACAGAGCAGAAGAAATTAAACAAAAAGATATAGAAATGAGAGAGATAAAGCTCCCTGAAGTTTCGAGCATGATGTGACAAAATCCATGTGATGGAGATCTATTGGCTAGTGGTGGTGAGTTAATTCATTTTCTTAAGATTAATGAGACTCATTTGTATTATAGGTGGAGACAGAATTGGGATCTAGGACCTCTAGAATTATAAGCATCTTTTATGGTTATTTAAGAGTTGTAGCTACCATGGCCCAGTTACTTGCATCAATTGGATAACTCAGAAAGAAGATCCATTCAATACTCTTGCTTATGGCATTGGCCTTGGTTATCTTAAGATCTAGTGTCAAATATCTTCAGTGGTAAGTCTGAATCATTCCAACATATCAATTGATCCTAACCGAATAGATTCTAGGCTGCATTTTAAGCTTTAGTTGACAAATGCATTGCTTTTGAAGAGAAGATAATCTCCCTCGCAAGCAACACCAGTGGCATTGTAACATGCCTGACACTAGACACTTGTAATGGTGTAGTACAAGTTCATACAATCAACCCTGCAGAAGAGCTGCACTCCATATTCTCAGTGGTACTGGAAGATACTGTGCCAATCAGCCTGGACTTCATTGACAATACAGCCAAGGATGTATTTGTTTTTGGAATGTACTGCAGTTAAAAGTGAGTTCCAATCCAACTTTGATCATTGATATCTGTGTGAATGAATATATCCCAAACTTACTCTGTGAGGTGACAGTGGAAAAGTTTTGTCAACAGTATCCATGACTGGGGTGATGTACATGTTGATAGATTTGAGAAGTATCTAGATGAGTAAAGGCTCACCTGCTCCTAACTGCACTAAGAACGAGGTTATTGTTGACAGTGTCATTAACAGCTTCAATATATATTAATTGAACAATGCAACATGAAAATGAAATTACACTATTGGTCATTCTAGTCGCAAAATGCCAAAGCAGGTTGCTTTTAATGAGAATTCCCAAGTGGTTGTGGGTAGCAGTGACCATGGTGTTGTATATGTCTTTGAATATAAGTGTTACCACACAGTGATTGAGGAATGCATAATATGACAAGTGTTCTGAAAACAGTAATAATAAATCAAAAGAACTTGTAATCATTTTTTCACAAGTTCATTGTTAAAATATGCAAATAATCTTTTTGCCTGATATCTGAGCCAGGTGGGAATAAAGACACTAAAATTGGGTAGATATTTGCAGAGTCAGAATGTTTTTGTGATTTCAGTGCACCTGAGTTAAGAAGTTAAAGCTAAACAATCATATTTTTTAGCTGTTGTTTGAACTTAGTGTTTATTTCCTTAAAAATTAACTTCTTAAATATTTTGGGCCTCAGGAGGATACATCTAAAAGTTATCTGGTAGAGCTGTAGAAAGGCATTGAAGAAAGGATTAAGTAGGGAGATGGAGAGAGGGGCCAGCACAGACTAGAGAGATAAGAAGAGGAGAGGATCAAGAATGTATGAAAGGAGTACAGGAAGAATGAAGAGAGGCAGAGAGTGTGCTGAATAGGATTTGGGAAGGCTGGGAAGTGAAGACCTAAGATAAGCACTATAATTACAATTTACATCCATGACATAAAAACTCACTTTTTGCAACATGGTGTAGATACATTACAACTCCTACTACTCTCAGCACCCTGACTGACATTCAGAAGCAGCCAAATTACATCTGAGCTTTAGCAAAATCCCTAGATGTAGAGCTGTGGCTGGAACCAAATTGAAAAAGGAGCATACCAATAGGATACCATTGTTTAAACATGCCAATTATATTGATAACATCCTATTTTACATCAATAAGACACTCATATCACTAAAATTTGAAAAATAAGTAAACCTTATCACTGAGATATAACAATATCAAACATGTCAAGATTACTTTGCAGTGAAGTATCCCTGTGAAAAAGATTTTATCTGGAAGAACACACAACAAATGACTATTGCTTTGCCTGCAAGGCCCTTATTGTTCAACTCTTGTCTCCTTAAGGTGTTCTTTGATCTCCTCTTCTTTATCTATTATTTTTTTGATGACTTCTTTTCATAATTCTTTATCTATATATTATATCATAACTACATCAATAGATAGTCTTCCACCAAAAAGATGGTAACAAGGAATGACTCTATTTGTAGTCTTGAAGTGTATAACCTGTAATTGCAGTCAGCCTACAACACTAATTATAAAAAGATATGCTTTACTAGAAACAATGTTATGGGGCTAGGTTTCAACAAGATAGTTATTAAGCTTATCCTGCTCCTCTACTTTTCTCTTTCTTTTCTCTTTTCTCTAATATCTGCTTTAAATTAGAATCTAATAAGCTTGAAATCTACTTTTTCTTTTGTCTTCTTTTCTTTTAATATACATGAATCAATTTCTGCCCTTTTTTTCTCTTTTTCTTTTCTCTTCTTGGTTCATTTCCTTTGTTCTTTACTTTGTCCTTCTGAGATTTCTATGTAAGAAAGTCCAGAGGATTGATTCTAGTAATGTGTTTTTCGAGGAACGCACTATTAACTATGGGCCAAAGAGTAAGTCCACATATAGTGACATAATAAATGACATATTTAAATTTATTTATATCACAATCTAATTAAAGCTTATAAGAAGAATGAACTAGTAGTAGTTGGCTGGACATATAGTAATAAAGGACACACAAGAAATATGAAGAGTTGTCTACTATGATATTGTTATTCATGTCATTATCGTTGTTGAAGTACTACCACCTTACTCGTTGGTATCTAAAAGGAAGAGGAGGAAGGGGGATCTGTGGTGTGGGTATTCGGCTATCTCACATTTTTTCGTGTATACTCGCATGCTCTCACTTGCTAAGACACATTATGCTCATGTGCATAAGCCACGTGAGGCGAAGCCAAGCCTTTGTTCCCTTGCGGGGCGAAGCCGAGTCTGACCCCCATACCTCTGCTATGCCAGATCTTCATTGCGGGAGCTCAGACTGCAAATCCCCACTGCAGTCAACAAGAGGGGACTCATTGGGGTCAGATGAGCCCAAAATAGTGAGTTTGTGTAGCACCGTTTGCCTACGCTGACCCCACCTTTTCTCATGCCCCCTTTCTAGATCTCTATCCTGGGACGTCAGATCGCCAATCCCCGCCATACAGACACAGGAGGGTCCCATTGGGGTTGGTGGAGCGTAAAATTGTACGTTCATATGGCCCTATTGGCCCACGCTGACCCCACCTTTCCCCATACCTCCCTTCCCAGATCTCTACCCCGAGACCTTGGATTGCCAAACATCGTCACACACGGCTGGATAGGACCCAATGAGGTCGATTGAGTGTGAAATCATATATTCATTTATCTCCATTGACCGGCACTGACCTCCTCTTTCCTCATACCCCCTGCCCAGATCTTTACCCTCAGCCTTCGGAACGCCAAACCCCTCCACATACACACGTAGAGGACCTAATGGGGTCAGATGAGCACAAAATAGAGCATATATTCGACCTCGTTGGCCCACCCTAATCCCACCTCTCCTTATGCCCTCTTTCCCAGAACTTTACCCTAGGACCTCAGATTGCCAAATCCCGTCGCACACAGATGATTAGGACTAGTGTTGGGGAAGTTCGGTTTGGTCCGGTTTGGGGCCTTTTTGCCCAAACCGGAAACCAAATAATCCGGTTTTCCACCCGAAATCCCCAAACCAGACCGGAACCGATACAAATCGTTTGCATCGGTTCGGTTTCGGTCCAAACGCGGTCTAGACCGTGAACCATATGGGCTGGGGGCCCTCACTCCCATCTGACCTCGCAAGAGTGCCGCACACGTCAATCGACGTGGCCGGCCTCATTACGAGGTGGGTTGGACCCGTGATTGCCGTGTTGGCCGGTTTGGGTAGGCGCGTGGTGGTGATGGTGGTAGTGGTGGTGGTGCCCTACACGTTATATGCGTTGTGTACGTGACGATGGCCGGGTTGCACCTGCTTTGGTTGTTTTCGGTGGATGTGTGGTGGTGGTGGTGGTACGGTGCCACGTTCTGTGATATACAAATAAAATCAGTGAAAAAGTCAATAAAAATACATACCACGAAGGAGCAGGGGTGGATGCACCATCCCCTGCTGCTCGATGACTACCATTCCACTCCGTTCACGTTTGTTTGCGTGCGCGCGCATTGGAGGAGTTGGCGTGTCCGGTGCGGTGTTGATCGCTGCTGTCATGGTCGTGGCCGTCGTGGTGGCAGTCGCCGTCGTCGCCGTTGTGGTGGTGGTGGTGGTGTTGGTGGTGGTGGTGCGTCAACCTGTAATGTGTTAATGCATTAGTTAAAGTTCAAATAAATATAAATAAAAAACATACACGGGTGGCAGGGAGTAACCCGCCATCTGTTTTGTTGACCTCGGGTGCTCCATCGTCCTCGTTTGGCGTACATCGGGAGTGTTGCTGGTGGGCGTTGGTGACTTTGGGTGACTTTCAAAGTCAGCCAAGGAGCCAACTTTGGACTGTCGGTTTGCGGTTCAAACCGAGTTTGAAACCGTTTCGGCCCGCAGCCAAATCCCCAAACCGGAGATCGAACGGTTCGGTCTCCGCTGGAAATTCCCAAACCGAAACCGAGACCGGCGGTTTCGGTTCGGTCTAAACCGGGTTTGGATCGGTCTGAGACCAAACTTTCCCAACACTAATTAAGACCCCATGGGGTCATTTGAGCATGACATGGTGAGTTTGTTCCATTCTGTTGGCCCACGCTGACCCCCTCTTTCCTCATACCCTCCCGCCCAGATCTCTATTCTAGGATCTTGGATCGCCAATCCCCATCATACATAGATGGATAGGATCCAATGGGGTTGGACGAGCATGAAACTATTCATTCATTCAACCTTATTGGCCCACACTGGCCTCACCTCTCTCCATACTCCCTCTCTCAGATCTCTACTCCAGGCCCTTAGAACACCAAACCCCACTGTATACAGACGGATATGACCCAATGGGGTTGTTTGAGCATAACATTGTGAGTGTGTTCTACCCCATTGACTCATACTGCCCCCACCTCTCCTTATACCCCCCTTTCCAAATCTCTACCTCAGGTTTCAGATTGCCATCCTCCCTCTATGTATTTATTATTCTGAATGCTCTACTCCTTTTGCTTCTACTGGCTGACCACCTTCACCTCATAACACTGTACCATACAATTAAATTATGAATATATTTATTATTATAAGAAAGTGGTTTGGCTAACTCTGACATAGAAAAAATTATTATTATTAATAATCAAATGCACAAATAACCTACATTATGGAGTAAGGTGCTACCAAATGTGTGTAGAGTAGCCACTGGAGAATGGGTGCTACAGGTGTTTGTGAGCGAAGCTCACAAACATCAGTGGCATAAAAGACATCTAATTTTGCTATGTAGGGCCACTATAACATAGGTGCTATGGGTAGACATTTCCTTCCTCAGTAATACAAAAAATGTAAATTGTAGATAGCTATTGCCGATTAAATATTGACAAAAAAAACCATAAGATACATTAAAGATAAAATAAAATAAAATAAAAATCAATAAGACTGTAGGAAAGAAATTAAAATTAAAATGAGAAAAATAAAATAAAATAAAATAAAGTTACATTGTAGGTCATAAATTGACAATAAAATAAAATAAAAGGGGGAATAAAATCGTATAAATAAAAGCAAAATGGATTCACACAGGGTGCACAGTAGCATACCATGTCACACAGTATCTTGAAAGTACTTGACAAGTATACTAAATATCATTACCATAACATTCAACATGGTATTGTAACAGTATTCAGACATAAACTACAATACTTGTGCTCAAATTCATCTGAAGGTATGAAGGCAAATGAGACTTATACCCTTTCAATAACATCAAGCCTTTTGTTTCACTACTTTTACTGTATCTACAGCAAAGTACCGTATAGTTCGGATAGAATACTTGCAGCCTAAGATGAATAAAAGTATTAAACTAGTAAGGAAGTTGTGCCACTTTCACTACTAGGATACCTTTTGAATCCTTTTAAGATACAGTGTGAAATAGTATAGTACTGTTGCCATATTGTGGATTTAAGATACTGTGTCAATACTTTTAAGA